>JAIKVB010000617.1:0-22000 GCA_024679045.1 Phytophthora brassicae
GACGAATGACTCATTTTCCCACTCTTTAGCGGCCACTTCGGTAAATTCTGGACTGGTGACCCACAACTTCGCTGCCTCCCACAACACTCGGGGAATGATAATTATGTTGTTTTGACCTTCCTGTGTTGGCCCACCCCGTCTATCAGTTGCGTCCGATACGCTTTCCACCCGGTAGAAAGAAGACGGATACAGTTTTAGCAAACGAAGAACCAGCTCCACAATTTTCCACGTCATTGAGTGCGTGAGCTCGAGATCGCCATCTATCAGACTGTTTCTTGCTTCTTCTGACGAAACAGGCCGACAAATACTGCTAAAAATCTCCAATATTTTCTCCAGCCGCGATTTATCCAAGTCTTGCAGGTTTTCCTCATCTGAAGGTGGGCAGCCCTTCTCAACTAGATCAGGGAGAGCAACGAGAAGGAGGTTGAGCAAGTGCAGCCTCGGGTGATTTGCTGACCGCAGCAGAGGCAAAAGACGCATAAATATCCTGTACACGGCACCACTCAGCGAAAACTGGTCCAGATGAGTGGCATTTTCTCGCAGTTCTGGTGATGTATCCATCCCATCAACAATGTCTACACTCGCGCGCGGATACCGGCCGCGTCGTGAATCATACGAGTCGTACAACTGCACTTGGACACTTGGTACATGTACCACATACGTCGGATCAAGACAAATCTTCTGTGTGGTCCGCAGTGCGTACAAGAACGACTCAATAGCTTTAAGACTTGCCATTACAACAGCACCCGATAAGTTCCCGCGTTTGGTCGAATACGTCGCGTTCGTCATCTCATCAAAGTAATTGACTCCCATCGATACTTCCATCGCTCGTTCCATTAAAAAATCTCTTCCATCACTGGTATTTTTCACTCTCTCGGGGCTTCCAGGTAAAATTGGCTGCTGTACAAGATGCAAGAGGAACTGCAACACTGCAGGCCGTTGCAAAAACACTTCCGCAGGGAAATTCCGCAGCAAAATGTTCCGAAACATCCCGCAAGCTGCTACGAGGTCCTGCATCTCCGTCCTGAGCTGCAATTTCACTTCAAACTCGAATAAAAACTGCTCGTCCACTGAGCTGAGCGTCACGGAAGCAAAACGCCATCCTGTAGCCTCGAGCACCTCCAATTTGGGTGCTCTCCGTCTGTCTAGTAGCTCTCGACTGATTATTAACGGTTCTACCTTTTCCTGCTGCTCTTCTGCTAAAACATCGATATGATCTGCTAAAATGTTGCTCTGTTCCTTGTGCTTGTCCTCCTCTGTTGCTACTTGAGAGACGTAAATCTGACTCAGTAACTGTAGCATTACAGCAACACAAATCTCAGTCTTTTTAAACGCGTTCCACAAGCTCCAATAACCATTAAATAACCTTTTCGTACGTCCCGCGCAGCTCCACGTTGCTGCTGGCGGTTCGCTGGAGCTTCTGTGCTGCCCCAAAGCGCTGTAAATTGACTGCGAACGACTCCGAGCCGATTTGCACCAATAGTTGCAGCACGTACAGCGCCGAGAGCTCCAGCGGTGACTCCAGACAAGCCAAAAGGCTGGGAATCAGCGTGTCCTGTAGCAGCTCCAGCTCCGACCAGCGCACCAGCCGCTCCCGCAGCTTGAACAGCAGATTCTGCAGTGCGCGGGTCCTGATCTTGGCAAGCGGGTGGCGCAGCTTGAGCACTAGCGCGTCCAGCCGCCCGCTGTCCTCCATAAGCAAAAATCAATTTAGCAGATTTTTAGGCAAATATCAAACTGAAAAGATGAAAGACACTTTAGATTGTAGGCTGCGTTAAAACAAAAACCAACTTTTATTTTTTATTTTTTATTTGTTAAAACATATTTAGTTTATTTAGGCAAAATGTCAATAAAATATAATTGTTTCTGCGGATCCCAAAAAACGGATAAAACGATTTTTTGACAAAAGGTGTTTCGACTGTTAATTTAACATTGTCGACATTTCATGATAAAAGACGAGGAAGATAAAGGTGTTTCGACTGTTAATTTAACATTGTCGACATTTCATGATAAAAGACGAGGAAGATGCTAGCAGAGCCTCTAATAAATAAACTCACGCTCCTCATGCATCTTGCAGCCTCACACTCAAACTACTGATCTGGTAAATCAAAGTCTTCCTCTTCCTCACTACTGTGACAATCATCTTCATCTTCCTCGGAGGAGCTGCCATCCTTCTCAACACGGATATGCGTCGTTCCACCAGGACTCACAATACCCTTTAGCGAGTGTGAGCCGCACTCTGTCTTAAGCATCACCGCCTTCTTCTGAATCATAGCGACATCAATCATAACAACCACAGGGATTAGTATTGATCTTCAAATGATAATGCTTTTTCCTCTGGCTTACCTGAGTTGGCTTGGTTTTCCCCTTTGCTGTCGACATGGGAGTAGCCATTGCGGTCACTCGACGCACCTTGCCACCTGCCATTACTCCACCACCCGCAACGTGCTGGCGATTGAGGCCCAGCACGTACGAGTCAATGTCGTCGCGTCTCCGGGAACTCAGTTTCTTAAGTAACCCTGGGGCTTCATCCTCATCGTCCGAGTCGTCTTCAGCGAAGCTACGTGAGGGAGTGGCAAGTTCAGGAGACTTTATCGAATCAAACTCTGGCAACTCTGGTAATCCCTCTTTTGATGGAGTTGTGTCGAATATATCGTCAACGTGCTTCTTCTCGTACTTCGAAAAGCACATTCGATACGAATTTGTTAGATAGCTCCACATTATTACCATCAACAAAATCGTCGTTACCTCTTCCACAAACTCCCGGACTTGCTTCTTAAACTTGTTGGAGCCAGCTCGAGCAATCTTAGCAGTTGCGTCTGCCTCGGTGTTTGTTCGTTTGATTGACTTTTTCGCTCCTTTTCGGTTCGTTGGAGGTGATCTGAATCGCTCAAAAGTTTTGGTTTGGCAATCTTTCGCTGATTTTCCCGGCACAAACTGGGCCACCTACAAAGAGAAAGCGTTTAGTCCAACTGCACTACATAAGTCGCTATTAGATCCATGAAAATCGTACCTGGGCCCAAAAGTTCGAAGCAACTGTTGGAATCTTCAGCTTGGCATCGCTCAAGGCTTCCACCTGCTCGGCTGTCCACACATCTTCCTCTGCTTCAGGCTCCGGCTGTTTCTTCTTCGCCCTCTTTTTCCTCTCCTTCACGGGAGCTGGCGCGCGAGCCTGCAAAACAATTTTGTTCAGTAAAACACCGTCACTTTAAAGCTCTAAACTCTAATTTTCCCCACCCTCTTTGGTTTCTGTTTCTCATGTACATCAGTATCTTGTAGTGAAGATATGGGTGCTTCAAATTCCGTGTCGCCATCCTCATCAGTACGCGACGAGCTTCAAATAAAAAATATAAATTGCACACCGTAAGCTTAACCTCCACATCTTCATACAAAATCGCACTAGTTCGTACCTCTGCTTGGTCCTGCTTGGTTTCTTCACCTGTTTCCTCTTCAGACCTGATTCTTTAACTTTGACAGCCTTTCTCGTACTCACAAATGGAAGCAATCGTTTGTTAAAGTACGCCGGGATGCCGTCCTGCATCATATCCATCACGGCACGAGGAATGCCAGCGCTTCTAGCCGCGTCTCGATCAAATTTCCCTGACAAGGCCACGTAGCCGCCCTCCGCAGATGTAAACTTGGTCGGGCCTTCCCGTTTGGCAACCTCAAAGCTCGCCGGTTCACCGTCCACCTGTCCTGTCAGCACCAGCATCGCTCTCTGCTCGTCCCCCAAAGGTGGCCACTGGACTCTCCACTGCGTCAGCAGCACCGACCTGCGATTTTTGGGTCGAGCAACTTCCTTCTTCTCCTCCTCCTTTTTTTTCTTCACAGGAGACTGGAAGAGCAACTGCTTCTGAACAACCACCGCGTCCTCCTTCACCACTACATACTCCAGACTGCTGCGTATCCGTCGCTTCTTGTTCATTGACCTCGTCACAGGCGTACGGCCTACCATCTCCAACACACCTGCTTCGCTTCGCTGTTTCTTGCTCTTAAACTTGGAAAAAGTAATAGCTGGAGACTCCATCACGTTCTTCTTCTTCTTGAGAAGCTTCATGTGTGCGAATGGATCCTCCTCCTCTGTAGCCACCACCATACTTACGGGGGCACTCACCGCCTTCTCCAGCGGCTCGTTGCGCCATTTCTTGCGCGGTTTGCGCGTGGACCGCACCACAACATCATCTCGACCTAAACCCACGAGAGCACTCTCCAGCACAGACGAGCTGTAGCGACTGCTACTGCGCACGTGCAGAGGCGCCGATGCCGCCCGCTTCATAGGCGCCATAATTTTGATTTGAATTCTGAAAAATGAGGAAATCATACCGGTACCAGTACAGTATACGAGTTGTGTATGACACACGAGTTACAGTTAAATAAAGACAGTCCAGATAGCCGGAGAGGGTTTTACCATTCAAGCCGAGACTAACGTTCATGTCGAGTATGACATGGCGGTGTCTGCTGGTTGGCTGTTTATTGGTGGGAGGATGCAGGACGGAGGCCAAGAGCGCACACTACTCGCTCAATCTCACAGGCATCGCGTCTGGCACTGGTAGAAACTGTTGTTTTCTTCAATATTGGAGACTGCCAGAGGATTTCTGAACAAGCTTTTGTGTGTTGCAGCGTACACACTCACAGTTAATATCGGGTCAAGTGACAATGTAAGTGGTGTTCCGAAATATCAAGTTTCACGTGGTAGGTCTAATATTTTGACTCGGGGCTTTGTATGCAGAACGCCTTCCGACTTATCGCAGACACAGGCTCGTCCAATGATGCAGTACTGGGCGTAGGTTGCTGTGGATCAGACGCGGAAGTGACGTACTCGTGTGATGACTCGTCCACTTGTACTAATGGTGGGGGTGAGACGGTCACGCTGGCGTTTGCAGGAGCCAACATCCAGTACGTGGAGTGTGACAGGATGAAAGCTGGTGTTTTGGAGGTGCTGATGGTTGTGGTGGTGCTGGTAGAGGACAATTTATGACGGATACGTGGTCGTCCAGAGAGATTGGTGACATCTCGAAAACATTCCTAGTTATTGAAGAACAGGATACTTTCTACCGGTCGACGTACGATGGTATTACTGGCTTGGCGTACGACGCGTTGGCAGCATCTTCGGGTGACACGGTGTCGTCGCTGTATAATGTGCTCGTGGATACAGGAGGAACGGTGGATGCGTTTGGGATGCTGCTTTGCGGCACGATGCAGCCCATGTTGCAGACAGGTGGAACCGATTTCTCCCACCATGCTGGTCTTTTGACTATTGGAGGCATGGAAGGCACCGAGGGCGAGACTTATTACACTGGTGATATGCTGTACACACCAATTACAAGAGTACGTGTGGTATAGCATTGATGTCCAGTGCGAGCTTTCTTCACCCTAACTTTAGTGGTATTTTGTCGTCTAGGAAGCTTGGTATGTCATTACAGTGACGGACATCGGATATGGCGGCACTAGCCTCGGATTGTCTTGTGAGAACTATAATGATCCACAAGCAATCCTAGATTCTGGCACGAGCAACTTGGCATTTCCGTCGGATGTGTACAATGCTCTGATGGACCAAATCAAGATGGCTACTTTAAATGCCATTCCAGACTTCGATACCAGCTACTTTGACGACTCAACTTCATGTTGTGATGAGGATTACTGTGATCCAACATCGTCCAACGCTGCACTGCTAGAATTACCTTCTATTTACTTCACGCTTGGAATGGAGACGACTGATAGATCAACCAGCAAGCATTTTACTGTCGAGATTCCACCCGAATATTACTGGCGTCCCGAAATGAATGGCGACAACTCGAGCACACCATGTCGTGCGATGGGAATTTCTGAAGGCACTTCAATAGTCCTTGGGGACGTCTTCATGGACGGTTTGTACTCGTATCACGATCGTGTGGATGGCAGGATTGGTTTGGCGGTAGCAGACAACTGTCCGAACAGCGTGAAGTCTTCAAAAAAGGTGTATACATCCGATGATTCGGTCGACTGGTGCTCGTGTTTCTCCAGTACCCTCAAGAAGAAGAGTACATGGACCACATACGTACCGTGGGGTAGCGGATGTTTCTTCTGGCTGTGGTGGATGTACATGGTGTTGGCCAGTGTTATTGTTGTCATCGTGTGCATCTGCGTGATGCTGTGGTGGCACAGAACAAACAAAAAGATGGCGAAAATGCGGGAAGAAGCTTACGGATCAGGCACTTCAGGAGCTCGTAGTACTCGCTTAGCAACAATGCAGTCAACTGGATCAGGAAGAGGACCTGCATTGACACCGGCGTCTCCACCAAATAATTATTATTCAGCACAAGCTGCAACACCCAAAAGAGGGTCCAACCGTTCTGCTACCAGACGTGAATCGATGCGATCACAACAAAAGAGGGCGAAGAAGAAGGAAAAAGAAATACCTGTGATGCTAGAATCCAAGTATTCGAATATGAGCTCCCCACGGTCTCCGCTTTCATCGACTTCCAGTATCGCCCTTCTGTCAGAAGGGAATTCGTCGCTCGGGTCGATAGAGGGCTGGCAACCCAAGTTGAAGCCACATCCGAATGGCGACCACAAGAATGCGAGCCACAACAACCACAATGATAAATGGGGTGCGTCTCTGAAAGAGAACGAGTTCTAAGTTGCACACAAAGCCGCATAGATTAAATGTTCTAACGTATAGACGGTATAAAGTGATGCACTCTTGAAAAATTAGAGCCCTTATAAATATGACTACCGGTATCATGAAGAAAAGAAAAAATCGACTGAACTTGTTTTAAGGGTTTTAGGTGAAACTCAAACCATTTTGTGATTTGCAAATGACTCGATTGGTGGAATTCAGTTACCGGTATGTGAAGACGAATGGTATCACTTAAAGCGATCCACTTCAACTCGAGAGGTATCAGGATAAAACTAAAGTTTCAAGCACCACAATGTTGCTATCGAGCATCGTCAGATTGCCACCAGACAACGTGGCGACAGATTTTAAAAATCACTCATTGCTTGAACGTTTACTATTCAGTTTCACAACTGCCTTGTTATCTTTGTGTCAAACTTTTCATTTACCATTTTCATCAAATCATCACCTACACCTCTTATATCTAATCTTCCATTCAACCTCTATAAAATAATTCCCATCGGGTCATCTGTTTTCTCAATTTAATCACTGCCACTATCAGCTATCTCAAATATTCGTCCATTTCCCATCCTTACACTCACCCCCTCACGTCTTAAAGGCTTCATGGCGGGGTTGGAAGACTCAGCATTTGGGGACAGGCTCAGCCAGGAGGACTACGTGGCGCATCAAATGGACAGGATGCGCGGCCTGGACTCCGAGGAGAACTCGTCGTTCCTCGGGTCCCACCGCACGGGCAGTAGCAACCACAGCGGCCGGAGCGACTTGTCGGCCAACATGACAGTTTACGAAAAATTACAGGCTCTGGCATTGGCGGAGAATATCAAGTTGGATGATCCAACAAGTTCTTCAACAAGTGAAAATAAGAAACCCCAAGAAGAAGAAGAAGAAGAAGAAGAGGAAGAAGAAGAAGATGATGATATTTACGAAATATCATGGGATGGAGGTCCCTTGGGTTTACTGTTTAAAGCCAACGCTAATGGTCAACCAGCTATCCGACGGGTGAATAAGAAAGGAGCAGCAACAGGACTACAATATGCTCGAGCTGGAGATGTTCTTGTGGCTCTGAATGGTATCAGTGTGGAGGCCACTCCTTTTAGTGACGTCATTGAGCAGCTTAAGAGCCCTGAATTCCCCGTCAAGTTGGATTTCAGACCGCTTAAACTCAGTGATTTAGCCTCAGCAGCGTCCGCAGCAACTACTAGTTGGGGGTTGCCCAGGACGGGCTCGTCGATCCATAGTAGTGACGCCACGTCGGCGTTCTGCGGCTCTCCAGTGTCGTCCAATGCGACGGTGGATTTAAGGAGTAAACGAGGAGGAGGCTGGGGGGATTCTGGACCAATGAATATGCCGCAGGTGAATGAAACACTCATAGAGGAGCCCACAGACGTTGAGTATGATGTGGTGTGGAGTGAAGGACCGCTCGGGTGCGAACTTAAACAGCGTAATGGACTTCCTGCGGTCAAGTCAGTGACAGGGACGGGGGTCACGCCGTCGGTGGCTCAGATTGCAGCGGGTGATATCTTGGTCAGTATCAATGGGTTAAGAACAGAGGAGATTGGGTTTAAGAGCACGGTCACTCTCATGATGCGAGCGACCAAGCCTGTCTACTTACGTTTTCATCGAGGAGGTGCACGACAGCCTCCTAATGCTGGGAACAGTTTCGGAGATCTTCCGCCTAGTTACAGAGAAGGTCAGAGTATCGGAGGATATGGTCAAGATGATTCTCTATCAGGACCAGAAGCATCTCTGGACTCAAAGCAGTATACCGTGTTATGGCGGGAGGGTCCGTTGGGGATTCAAATCCGGACGTCGAGTAAAGGTCGAGTTGTGGTGGCCCGCCTCACGGGAGCTGGCGCGCCTAACGTTAACGAGTCGGTGAAGTCAGGAGACTTTTTTGTACGTGTAGCTGGAGTCGACGTGGATTCTTTGGGTATTGCTGGAGCATTTGAAATGCTGAAGACTGTTCAAAAGCCTGTGGTGCTTGTATTTCAACGACGTGGACGCAGCTCCAGTAGTCGTTCACACTCACGTAGACATCCTGGCCTACCTCTACCATCTCCATCTCCACCCCCACCGGCGCTGTTGCCATCTTCGTCAGTGGTGCCTTCTTTCCGACAGCTTCGTGAAGAGGAAGCAGCTGCCGCTGCCGCTGCTGCTGGTCGTCCACCTATTGTACGAACACATAGTGGGGGATATAGCCAGTCATCACCAAGAGGAAATAGCCGCGGAGGATCAGTGAAGCATTTCAACGGCAATTACCATGGAGGAAACTCACAAGAACTGGATAATTACGCAGCTTCGGATGACGGCACCAGCCAACAGAGCTACGATTATCTAGGTGAATCACCAGGCTCAAGTGCGTCACATCAGCAGCACCATAGCAATCTCATTAATGTAGATGCTGGTGCTTTTGATGGCAGCTATTCGGATCTCCCCCCTCCCCCTCCGTTCCCACACATGGATGCTCATGTTACAGGAGACACTGGTAGTGATGACGATATAGAGGAAGATACTTTTCCACCTGATGCTTCACGTGATGAGAGTCCATCGCTTACTGGATTGGCTCCACCACCTTCTTACATGGATGTTTTCACGGCTTCTGGTCGGCCGAAGGATTATGAAGAATTCATTCCTCCTTCATCTCGCAGTATGGACCTTCACAATATTCCCGATGATGAGTCCGCACTAGACAATGGCTATTTCATAGACCAGCTAGAACGACCACCACCGTTCGAAGCCCACAGCAACGAACCGCTACCGCCACCGCCTGTATACTCGGAAGCTCCAGTGCCTCCTTCAGAAGAAAACTCGATCCTTGGCAAACCAAGTCGACTACAGGAGCTTCGACGCCAGTATATTGAAACGGAGCGGGAGCGCAATCTTCTCCAAAACGGGAACGCTACCATGGTGAGTACTTACTCTGATATCGACGATTCCGGGCTGGTGGTACGTCGTAAACCACAAGCATTTTACGGAGATGGCTCAATTCCAGAAAGCACACCACCCACACAGCTACCACTTCCTGAACTGTGGGTACGTTGGAGTGAAGGTCCACTTGGTATCACTTTTAAACGCAAGAATGGCCAGATTGTTGTGTCTCGACTCACGGGCTCCGGTTATTCACCTGGTCTGACTCAGCTCCGGGCTGGTGATTGGCTCGTATCCTTCAACAACCAATCTACACGCAACTTACGACTTGGTGAGACGATGGAACTACTCAAACGTTCTCCGAAACCGGTGGATATGTGCTATATCGTTCAGTAGAAGAACCCGCTTCGAAGGCAGGAGCGTGGCTCATATTGTACGATTTACAGCATTCTTTTGGGGGTCATATCAGCATTCGAGGAATAGCCTCAGAGTGTTATTATGGATTGCAACCAAGCAAGATGTTGTTTGGTAATAAGGAGATAACGATTGGATTTTTAACTCGCGATAGAAGCGGTTAAATCTCCGTGCAAAGTGTCGGTGGTTTGAATAATACTACAGCATACCAAGTGAAATGACCACTGAATGAAAAAAGAAACTCGGTTTTGATTATCTTGCTTTCTACCTTCGGAACGCTTTAAAACCTCAACCAAATCGTACATGTACACACACACTTGTATCAGAATCCTTACGCAGTTTTCGCAGCATCGACACTATTAGCACTTTGTGGAGTGAGTGATGCTGCAGAATCTTCTTCTGTCATAGTGGACTGTGCACGCTTTCGTGCTCGAATTGCCGTCATCAAGTCGAATGGTTTAATGGATTGAGCTTCTACCGGTGATTCAATTGTCTTCGTGTTGCTGTCGTCTGCAGCACGTTTACCATTTTGCTTTCGTCGAGCTTTAATAGCATCAAACAGCAGCGAGCTGGTAGGGAGATTGGCTCGTACAGGTTGGTTCTTAGTAGGCAAACTACCAGGTCTTGACGTATTCTGTTGGTCGTCACTTTCAGAACCTGATTTTTTCATCCAAGGCACTCGTTTACTACCGTTTAAAATACTTGTCGATGATCCGTCGTTTGATTCTTCCAACACTTTGGTATTTCTCTCACGAACATCATTCAGCAGTTCCTGAACAGCTTTATAAGTCGCTGCTGCTGACATGGACTTGTTATCACGCAGCAGTCCTGCTTCATTGTAAAGCAGCACTTTAGCGTCGGCAAGTACTTCGTTAAGAAAAGCAATAGCTCGAGTAGACTCTTGAATTTCGACAGGAGAGCGTTTATCCTCCTCATTTTTCGCGGAATCACGTTTTCCCGTGACACAAATGCCAGCACGTTTAGCTAGTAGCAACATCAACTCCCGAGCGCTGATTAACAGCGTATTGCATTGACTCACTTGTTGACATTCGGCGACGTCATTTGAACCCGAAAAACCGACAAAAGCCTCGTCCAGAGCCCGTACTTGATCCAGAATCGAGTCCATTTCTTCAAGAGCACCCACAGCTTGGGCGATGTCGCGCATATTCATCTTGTAATGCGTTTTCAGCTTTCGCTGACGTTGATTCGCCACCATTTCACGAGCATGAGCTTGAGCTTCAAGCAAAGCTTTCTCACCTGCACCTTCCGGGTCGCTTTTCAAGATATCCTCGTGGAAAAACTCAGCTTCACGTGTGAAGCCCAGTCCACTGTATAGATCACGTGCTCTCTCCTCTGCACGCACTGGACAGGACAACCCCAACAGCTCACAACTATGTTCTCTGTCTTTAATAGTAATTGTATCACTTGACGCACAGTGATTATGGAAATTTGTAGCGGCAATCACAAACGCTTCCTTGAGCTTACAATACCAGGAGAATTTCTTTTGAGCCATGTCATCTTTCTGCTGCTTTTTCCATTCTCGAAAGGGTTCTTGCATCACAACGTGAAGTGCTCGACGTTCCAATAGTGTGAGACCTGTGGTTCGATATCCTTCAATGACGCTTGGATGCATCTTGGCAATCGCTTTCGGGTCCGTTCGTAGTAATTGCAAGACGTTGGTGCGTTTAATACGTCGAGCAAGTTCAGCCGAGAATTTGGCTCCTGTTGGCGTCGCGAGCTCTAGGAGTTCTCGTTCGGAAAGCCGTGAGATGTTTACAGGGATCGCAGAGCGTAACAAACGCACAGCCTCATAATTCGCCACTTGATTATCATCTTCCCATTCTTGTTCTTTGCGCCTTTGCTCTTCAATGTACTCATCCGTCATCACTAGAGCCATGTGATACTTCTCCATTTCTTGCTCTAGGATATAGTATTCCTTTCGAGAAGCAGCTTGAGCCTGCTTATCTTCCAGAACCACCTCGGAAGAACCGATTTCTTGCAGTCTTTTCGAGATTTCGCCCACTTTTTGCTTGGCCACTTCGTACGGAATGACTTCTGCCACAGAAATCCCAGCTTGTTTAAGCTGCCGCTCCAATACTTTCAGCTTTTTCTTAAGTGCGTCACTTTCATCGTCTTCATTTGCGTATAGTTCAGTCTGTCGTAATTTACTTAAACAAATCGAGTCTCGGTTGTGAGCTGCTTGTCTTGCACTCAGTTCCTGCATACGAAGCTGTTCTTGAAGTAGTTTAATTATGGCTCTCGCATCACGAAGTTGTAGTTGTTGCTCCGTCGAAAGGAGATCTTGTTGACTTTCTTGAGACGCGATTTGGGCTTCCAAAGTCTGAATTCGTTGCTGACTGGCTTCGACCTCTTTTTCAAGTTGTTTGGCTTTAAGAACAGCTTCTAGCTCTTCCTCCATGTTTCGTGAGCCGGAGAAGCTACCAGATACCATGTTGGACATGTCGTAGACTGTGTCACTGCTAAACGAGAGATCCGACATGGTGTTGATTGTATTCCGCGATGAAGAATGGTCGGAAATGCGATCGGACGGGAATAAAGACGACGATTCTTGGTCAGAAGTTGACGGAACTTGCACATTTCCAAAAGAATTTGCTCGTGAGTTGTCGCGTGGTGATACTGAGCTCCGATGATCAGCACCACTTCCATCACTGGCAGGGTCCATGACGTCAACTTCGTCTTCTTGGTTGACTAGAACACTTTGCTCTAATTTCTTCCGATACGCTACGAAGCAACAGGAGCAAATACGAAATTTGTTCTCCATCACTGGCAAATTCACTTCGCGGAAGACAGAACAGCGACTGCAAATGACTTCTCCACACATTCGACACGAGTGCCGCTGTCTTAGGACATTGAAATCTCTCAAACAGACGTAGCACGACTTGCGAGCACTAAATCGTTGGCATCAAAAGAGAAACATGAGTACACTGGAGCTAAAGCTCACAATAATAACCAATATCAGACTTACCTGCGTGGAATCCATTGCTCACGAGGGACAAAGTGGTGGTGATTCTCACAAGTAAATAACCAATATCAGACTTACCTGCGTGGAATCCATTGCTCACGAGGGACAAAGTGGTGGTGATCCAGCAAAAGCCGAGACGCCAAGCGAGCATCCGTCGAGAATGGCTTAGAACTGGAACTGGACGCTTGGATGCTATCTTCAGTATCGGATACAAGACTCGCACTGTTATTCGTTCTGGACAATGAAGCTCTGCCGTCCATTTCGTCCTCACTGTTGTTGGTACTTCCCCCACTGCTGCTACTGATTGAGTTCTTCTTCTTATCTCTTCGTCTCGTTCTCTTGGCTTTCTTCTTCGTAGAGCCACCTCTGCGTTCAGATACTTCTGTCTTAGAGTGTTCATCCACTAGACTCAGCATACAATCGTCTAGTAAAATCACTGGCGCGGGTTTCATCTTCTGCTGCATTGTCCGTCGAGCTCTACAAGAGAACCCCACATCCTTCCTCTCTTCTTGTCTGCTGCTAGCGGACGCTTGTACAGCCGTCGCATTGCTGGATGGGGATAATAAGACGGTATTGGCTCGAGCTAGAGATGCTCTTTTGATGCTACTGATGGCGGCAAGTGTGGGTGTTGGGGTCTTCTTCTTCTCTACAAAGACAGCATCTTCAGGGTACAATTGGATGTTCTTCTTCTCCACGTCGACAGTCATTGTCACTGGCGTGGAGTTCCAGTTCCTCTTGGGAGGATCTGCAAGCAACGTGATGGAAGCCAAGAGATCATCGTCCAGACCGTTTAATAGCGACGGATCAGAGCTCATGAGATGCACCAGAGCCTTCTGTTTGGTTTGGGAGCTCAGTACGCGCTCCATCGCTCTCTGACCTGCTACACTCTAGAAGAATTCGTAACTGTTAGAGCCGGCGGGCAGCTCCGACCCAAAGCTGGCGACTTGTGTCTTGTGCTCTGGCTCGGTTCTTTTTGTAGCGTTGGCTGCTGACCTGTTGCAACTGCATATGCGCTCGTGCGAAGACACGGGCTCCACTATTAAGTGGCGGCACACATGGCTGCGTTTCGCACACCGGTCCGTATGCTTCGTTCGATGAAACTTCCCTGGAACGGTTCACATACTCCCATCTCAAGTTGAAGTGAAACCATCACTCTTACCACCACTCTTGCTCCGGATCTGTCTAAAATAGAAGCTGATTTCGGTAAAAAGCTCAGCTCACAGATTCAACGTACGCCATTTTTTCAATGCAGCGCTTTTACGGTTCGAGTGACATTGAATATATGGGAACATCTAGATACGAATTTTGCACTTGCAGTCGCTCGTTGGTGATCGTAAAATACATGTTATAATAGTATATGTATACGTTCTTATATGTATTTTAGTGTGAAGCAAGAAGATTTCTGTGTTTCAGGCTTAATAGCCTGCTAAAATCAGGTGTAATGAGAACTCTACAAGCACATGTACCATGTTCTTTACCACTGCTGCACTGTTGGCGCAGCTACACTGACCACCTCTGGCATTGATGCCCCAAATCCTTCGCTCAAGTTCGCTGACTATGGCATCAACTTTTGCCGTGACGATGCCACTGATAGCGCTTACATTCCCTTACCGAAGCCTGAACGCAACGTTTAAAAATACACATGTTAAGGAGACACCAAGTTCAAGCAAGGCCCGTAAATGCTGTTTTTTTAGAGCCCACCCCATCACTCGCCTGTGGTGCCAAAAGAGTTGACATGGAGGGACGGAGAAGTAAACCACGGTCGTATCTGCGAGGTGGGGTGCGAATTGAGATCCTGCTCTGTTCACACAAACAGTGCGGCGAGCTACCCAGAAGGTAATTCCAGACGCCAACAAAAGTCGCAACCGGAGCATGGTCAATGTTTCATTGTCCACTTTCGCAGCACAGGACATGCATGTCCTGTCAGTGTCGGTACAGCAGGTATTGAAAACATGTACTGGCACGTAATCCGACCATTGCAGTTTAGATGCCAATGCTAATGCAGAATGCAGTCGTGTCTTGCCGTACTGCTAGAGCTTGCAATAAGTATTGCAATTTTCCAGCGCGATGCAATACTTTATTTTCCACTCTGAAAGGTCTGCCAAGTGCCGGACCACCGAAGCCGAAATCGGCACGGTATTGTTCAAACTTATCATGTTTTTGAAAACTAACATATCTTTTCGGGATCGCCGACTCGTGGTGGAAGCATCAAGCTACACGCTTCGATTTGCTAGGGTGAGCTAAATCGGGTTTCAATCTGATATTGCAATACATCTTCGACTTTCGTAGGTAAATGAATGGCCTGCGATTGCCTTGGAAGTATTACATTGCAGTACAACATTTATCTGCAAATATATATAGGCACGTGTTACTGTGCTCGACTGGAGTGGTCACATAATATTTTAAGCTATAAGTTTGTATGGACTGCTCATCACGCATCTTTATCCTACAGGACCGATGTCGTTGCGGTCTTTAACTTTGCTTCGTAAAGGCAGTCGCTGCGCTCCTGCGATAAAAAGATTCTTATTCCTGGTGAGTACAGTGCTCGGCTCGCCGGAAAGCTCGGTGCTGGGCCCGCCTACGCAAATACCTCGCGGCCCTGCTTCGCGGGCACCCCGCGAGGGTTTGCTGTGGCTACGCACACTCGCAACCGCTCACCTCCGTTGGTCCTTTTATGTTCTTTTCACCCGCTCCCTTTCCAGCCGGGTACGATAGTCACTCTCATATATATATATAAGCCAAGATATTTTTTCAATCTCTGCGGTACAGTACCACATTTCTGACGGGTTCACGCACTTGAACACAAACTCGTAAAAAGTGACCTATACTACCACTAATGAAAAGGGGCTAAAGTATCATCGTCACACGAAGCTCGGGGTTCTGCATGATGTTGACTTAGCGCAACTGAGCAAGTCTACACGTATCTGTAAAGTCAATTAGAAACAATTTTTTTCTTTGCCAAAGAAGAGGTATACGCACTGCGTTACGGTATCCTCTTTTCAGCACTGCGTACAGTATTACGCAGTGCTGAGTAGCAACTGAACAGTTGCACTCCACCTTGCAGCCTCAACGTCGTGATGACGCACTGCGTTACGGTATCCTCTTTTCAGCACTGCGTACAGTATATTACGCAGTGCTGAGTAGCAACTGAACAGTTGCACTCCACCTTGCAGCCTCAACGTCGTGATGCAAGTACAGTACTGTACATGTATACGCCATGTTGACGGACCTCCACTGAGCTCCATTGGCAGCATTTGCGTATGGCCACAGCGACAGAGGTCGATGACCAATCTCCCTGGTTCTTACCAATTCGCTGCCTTCATACAGTTATTCGGCACATGTCCGATTGTTGATGGCTGCGGCGTCTCGTGCGATGGGTCATTTTGCATCTTACATTAGTCTGCCACGCAGCCTCCGCTTCGTGCCGTCACTGACAACGACGCACTACAGTATCAAGGATCCCGGTCCGGGATTCCCAGACAACAATGCTGCGCCGACCAGGTCATGCTACCCTGCAGTAACTTACCCGTAAGTGGGACCGCTGAGTCACACCACAATACAGAATCTATTATGTAATACCTGATAATAATCGAATTGCTTTGTCAAAATATTCTGGTACAAAACTGATATGAAGTAGCTCTGTAATCCAGTATACCATCTGACTACATACTATCCTCTTCATACAGATTTTGACAAAACTAGCCCATCATCCCTTTCCTTCAAACAACAGAGAAAAGCATTAGAGCTTTTGACTTGAGTGGCGAGTGGTTCACAAGCAGCTTCGAGTGATGCCCAGTGGCCTCTGCGTCGTCCTCCAATCCCGCCGTCTGTAGCAGTAACACGCGCTTTCTCCATGACGACCGCATCTCAAAACGACGCAGTTGAAGACGAAAAACAGCAACAGGAAGAGACGCATCAGGTCCACGAAATCACCGAGAGCTCCTCAGACGAGAGCGATGATGAGGAACCTGCAAGAATTAATGTCACCTTAGCTGAAAACTCAGAGCTATCAAGTGCAACAATAGAAGAAGAAGAAGAAGAGAAGATGAGAGAGATACCAGCAGAGTTGGTGGAGAAGATGCGCGCGGGCGTTTACATGCCTAATCCTGAGGAACTTTACAACACGAAGAATGTTGCTGACATGCACTACCTCTTTACGAATGACAAGCTGAAGGAGGAATCGTCTGCTCTGGTTCTCCGCTCCGACCCGTTCTGCATCCCCAGAGTGACGGATAATGTGTCCAATTACCGACCTACACTCAACCCGCTTAGTATTTTTTTAGGAGAAGATAAACTTCTACCACGCAGTTTCAGGTTGGATCCATCGGAGCAGCTCCCGAATGCTGCGGAAAAAGTTGCAGCCAACCAGGATGGGAAGAAGGGGTCGTCTGTTCACCTGCCGCTGCCTGGAGTCTCGTCATCATCTACGAACTCTGGGAAGCAGTTTCGAGGCAAAACGAGCGCCTTCATGGGAACGATGCCCCGCCAGACGGAGTTTGCGGAAATTCCTGTTTCAGAGAAGCTTTTTGAAAACCACGAGGTGTTTCGCCCTTTACCGTCAGTGCCGCGTGTGCCGGTATCTCCGTCGAGGGATCAGGGATCGATGAATAGTACGGCCAGTAAGAGCGGACCGGTTGCCGCAGCACGTGCGGAGAGGGACCAGACAGCAACAGCTTCTGCTAGTTGCACTTCGTCCGCATATTCAGACGCCATGTTGCTCTCTTCCATTCAGCATACACTTGATGTCACGTCTACAGCGCCCGCAGGAATGGATAGCAGTACCCTCTTTCTCGACGGTGCTGCTGAAGCTGCGTCGGTTTACCAGATACAGCAACTACAACCACTGGAATCTGCTGCCGACACGTTAACGAACTATTTGCCGAACCGCAACGTGGTGACATCGGAGGACAACTACCAGACTGCGAACGGTCCGTACTTCAACAGATCTGGAGGGTACAATCCCGCTAATATTCAGATGGGCTACGCTTCTGTCCCCGGAACATTTGGAAGTCTGCTCTCGCCGGCGAGTAATCAACGTGGTACCCCCTATGCTGGCCTCTTTATCGACAGTGGCGGGATGTCAAACGGGAAGCAGAGCATGCAAACGTTTTCTTCTTCTCTCGGGTCCATCTCGATCACCACTCCCACCAACAATGCTGCTGGTATCCATTCAGGTTTGATCACCCCTCAAGGCGGAGTCGCAAGATCTCAGGAAGGAACCCCGCGACGTTCAGGAGTCAAGAAGCCGCGTGCGAAGAACGTATTTCGGCCGTGCACAAGCCCGGGCTGCACGAAGGGAGCTCGTGGCAAGTCAGGATTGTGCCAGAAACATGGTGGTGGTAAACGTTGTGCGACCACTGGGTGTCCGAAAGGTGCACAAGGTAGCAGCAGTATGTGTCTCTTTCACGGAGGAGGCTACCGATGTACTGTAGACGGTTGCAGTACAGGCGCTCGTGGTACATCGGGTTTGTGTGCAAAACATGGCGGCTACAAGAAAAGCAAAGTTGGAGATAGCGGTAAGCGTGGACCTGACGTGGATGACACTACTACGAAACGCGTTCGGACCGACTACCCAGATTTTCCTCCTGAAGCTACTAACGAAGCAGAATAACAAGGTCAATAGACTGTATTTAATTAATGATCATAGCTCCTGTTCTTGGTGTGAGGGAATAATCTTCGTATTAGAAGGGTTAAATAAAACTTCCTAAGAACGCGATGCCCCGTTGAGAGTACCAGTACCGGCGTGGATGTGCCCACAGGCAGACAGATGCACCTGCAGTAACAGCCGGACCTCCCTTTCATGTATCTGATGACTCTGTGCGCACTAATCTACTTCGGACTTGGTCAACGGACCCGGTGCCGTTCGCGAGTGCTCCGCGTGAAGCCCGACGTATCCAACCGCCAGAATGGGAAAGCGAGTACTGTCTATTGAGTTTTTATGACTATTCGTACGATGTATCCTATGTGTGGTTAAACCCCAATGTTTTCTATCATAACTAGATCGTTCTCTGAGGTAAACTACCTGGGTGTCCTTCAACGAATACATGTCTTAAAAAAAGTAGGCACTCGTTATTTAGCCCGACCCAAGTGGTCGTCGACCTGGGTGTCCGACAACGAATACATGTCTTAAAAAAAGTAGGCACTCGTTATTTAGCCCGACCCAAGTGGTCGTCGTCACATATTATTTTAAGCTTCAAGTTTGTATTGACTGCTCAGCACGCCTCTTTTGCCCATCTTTCTTCAGGACCGACGTCATTGCAGTCTGTTGGCTTCGCTTCCCAAGGCCGTCGCTGCGCTCCTATGAGAAAAAGATTCTAATCCCTGACGAGTACAGTACTCGGCATGCTGGAAAGCTCGGTGCTGGGCCAGCCTAAGCAAATTCCCCAGGCCCTGCTTCGCGGGCACTCGCGTGGGTTAGCTGTGGCTACGCACGCTCGAAACTGCTCACCCCGTTAGCCGTTCTATGTGCTTTTCACCCGCTCCTTTTCCAATCGGGTCAATTGATCACTCTCAAGAAAGTAAGCCCCTCGTTTGTTGTGATTGGCTAAGTCGTCACTTACACATCCACCTCGCTATGAGTTTTTCGTCCGTACATGGTTTCGGAATGTATGCGCACGAATCAATTGCTGCACGAGTACCCCGGTGCGATGTAATCTCAGGACGAATCGAAGCGTCGCGGTCTTGTGTACGACAAGATGGAGTTGCGTTACCCGTTTGATCTCAATGAAGATGCGGTACTGGATGCACTTCGTAGCGGCAACAAGAGCAAGTTCATAAACCATGATGGAGAGACCCCAAACAGTACAGCGAAAGTGGTAAGCGCATGTGGTGTCCACCACATAAGCATATAGACGCTGCGAGATATTGCTGCGGGCGAGGAGTTGCCCTTCGATTGTGGCTACAAGCGAAGTGTAGGTCCGGACTGGAGTCAGCGTGGATCAGGATCAGCTACTACCAGCTAGCGGTGTGTCGAGGAGAGTATTTCGAGTCAACCGATCTATTGTAGTTGTTACGTACGGTACATCGTAGTGTTGATGTTCAAGTGTGCACGGGGATGGTCGTCAACCGTGCCATATTTGCTACTGACTTTAGTTTAATGTGGGGTTTGTGAGACGAAATATGAAAAACACAGAGCTGAATCGAACAAAACACATAAAATATGGTAGAAACACAGGAGTAAGCGACGGTCCACACAGAAAGGATTGCGTCAATTACTCTTAATGCGCAACACATGCCTTACATTTGCAACCAGTGTCACAACACCTTACGCCTCATCAGACTCCGCCTCGTACAGAGCGGCTCCAGGCCAGAACTTTTGACTGGAGGCTTGCTCGAGGCTCAACGTAGGCTGCTTCGCACCGCTCGACACGTACGAAGAAAATGAGGCTATACTGGACTGTGGCAACGTACTAACATTAATTAGATTTACGAAATTATTGGAGATAGGTGTTTTACAGCAGACAACCGGACAGTGGCAACGTACTAACATTAATTAGATTTACGAAATTATTGGAGATAGGTGTTTTACAGCAGACTCGCGGCTATAACTTTGGACTGGAGGCCGGCTTGAGGCTCAACGTAGACTGCTTCGCACCGCACGACACGTACGAAGAAAATGAGGCTAAACCGGACTGTGGCAACGTACTAACATTAATTATATTTACGAAATTATTGGAGATAGGTGCTTTACAGCAGACTCGCGGCTATAACTTTGGACTGGAGGCTGGCTTGAGGCTCAACGTAGGCTGCTTAGTACCGCACGACACGTACGAATAAAAAGAGGCTAAACCGGACTGTGGCAACGTACTAACGTTAATTATATTTACGAAATTATTGGAGATAGGTGCTGTACAGCAGACTCGCGGCTATAACTTTGGACTGGAGGCTGGCTTGAGGCTCAACGTAGGCTGCTTAGTACCGCACGACACGTACGAATAAAAAAAAGAAAATGAGGCTAAACCGGACTGTGGCAACGTACTAACATTAATTATATTTGCTGTTTTGTTGGCGGCAGGGTGGATTTGTGGAAGAATTTTGGACTGGAGGCTATCGCTGCTGGAAATCCGGTAACATATTATTGGAAGAAAGAAGATGTATGCGATGTGAAGATTAATACAGCTCTGACTGTGATATTATTCCTTTATCTGTAATTTTTAGTTTCAAATTGATGGCGCCGCGTATCGTATGGAAAGATGTGGTAGTGAGTGTACCCACTCCGGAAGCAGAGAAGATTCTCGAGGAAGGCACACACAACGCGGCTGGAAAAAGTCAGAGTGCAAACTGTACTATGTGTGCTTCTCCGATACCACACCCGATGCGCTACAGACTTTTAACCTGCCGACCTGAGAGTGCCGATCTGAGACGTGTGTCACTGCTTTCCCTGGATTAAACTGTGAATGGAAATGCAAGGTTACAACTTGTAGCAAGTTGGATTTAACATCAATTTATGATTCTGGTGAGAATCTCTGTCAAGCACGAGATCCGCCAAATAGATCGCTGAAGAATGCCCACAAGCAGTATTGTCGACTAATGGCTACAGAAGGGCTAAAACCCCTTCGTATTCGAAACGAACTGCGCATCAAATTTGACATTCCATCACAAGAAATGCCCACACTTTCTACTGTGCAGAGCTTTGTTAACAACTTCGCTAAGTCGAAGTTGGCAAAGCATGATCGAGTTCGAGATATAGACGCAATGGTTCGTGCAAAATCGAATCCCATTATGGAAGATGACGAAAACGCGCCGCTCACGTTCACCTGGCCAGCAGATGAAGACAGAACCTCTGTAGTTGGGAAAGGGACGGACGGCGATCCATTTTTCGTCGGTATTACGACAAAAACGTTGCTAAATAGTTGGGAAAGGGACGGACGGCGATCCATTTTTCGTCGGTATTACGACAAAAACGTTGCTAAGGAAAATGGACAGACCATCTGAAAGCTATGTGCTTCATATTGACGCAACCTACAAATTATCTACTGTGGGCTATCCGGTTCTGGTTATTGGAATATCAGACCCAAGTCGAAGATTTCATCTTGTAGCGTTTTGTGTCGTGTCACAGACAACCGAATACGTTTTAACCAGCGTGCTGTCAGCGTTTAAAAAGCTGTACAGCAATGTAA
>JAIKVB010000618.1:0-21995 GCA_024679045.1 Phytophthora brassicae
AATAGAAGTTGCCATTTCGGTAAACTACACTACAGCACATATATCTTCGTCATTTATTGTAAGGCTCGGCTACTGACAGTTACTAACGACAGCAGGTTTCTTGGAACTGACATAGTGAGTACATCTGGTCCGGTGGATATATCACCGTCCATCAGTAACGCGTGTACTCGGATGATCCCTGCCGTGAAACAAGTGTAAGCAAGGAAACATCTGAACAAAAAGCACTTCATCTGAGCTCTATTATATTCTAATTCTACAAAGTGCAAAAATGCGGATACCGTCTATCGGACTGTATTAGTCACTTGGTCGGACTTGGTGCTACCGTCGTGGCAACGGATAGAGCTTCTATTGGTGGGATACTCGCCATAACAGTGGTGACTCCGTCGAGGAAATGTTGCGTGTAGTAGTGAGTACGCAATAGCGTCTGGAGCTCAGTGGAATCTCGGAGACGCTCTGCAAAATGTAATGCGAGACCTCCGACACGAGCACCAAAGCGCAGTAGAAGACGGACAACTTTCATATCACCCAGTAGTACAGCAGCATCCAGTGGACTTGTCCCATTGTGCTTTGCTACAGCAACACTTGCTCTACCAATTAACAAAGCTTTCACAACAGCACTGTGACCACGATGCACTGCTGCGAAGAGCGCTGTTGCTCCACTAGTGGTTTGTGTATCAAGAGCTGCATCGGCATTCAGGAGGAATTGAACCAGTCGAAGATGACCTTCTTCACTGGCAATGTAGAGAGCACTGAGTCCTGATCGAGTCTGGTCGTTCAATCGAGCTCCGCAGCACAGTAAAGCGCGTGAAACAGCTTTCCGCCCCATACGTGCTGCAATATGTAGAGCAGTGGACATGTCATCCATCTTGGCGTGAACGTCGGCTCCTCCGTGAACGAGTAGACGGACGAGGTTATCGTGACCTTCCTGTGAAGCGATATACAAACATGACACACCACCTTCTGGCCGACGAAAACTTGGATCGGCACCGCGTGCTAAAAGCAATGAAGCAATCGCAACATGCCCCATTTGACACGCCAAGTAAAGCGGTGATACATTCTCGTCCATGAGAACATTGGCGTCCAGTTCAGTGAGCAATAACAGATCCGACACGACGAACAAATGACCCCCTTCACAAGCCAAGAACAACGCTTGGACAAGTTGCTGCTTGCTCCTGTGACTTTGAATCTCTCCGTGATCTTCCGCTTGTTTCTCAGCTGCAAGAAGTCTCAGGACTGTAGATCGGTGTCCGTTCTTGGCTGCAGCACAAAGCGCGGTTGCTCCGCCATTGACAGCGACATCTCTTCGAGCATTAGCGTCAAGTAACATAACAAAGCGCGGTTGCTCCGCCATTGACAGCGACATCTCTTCGAGCATTAGCGTCAAGTAACATATCCACCAGAATATCCCAACCGTGTTCACTAGCCAGATAGAGCGGTGAAGCTAAACTCCGAGACCGAGTATTGACATCTCCTCCTGCTACTATTAGCAACCGTAAGCGGTGAAGCTAAACTCCGAGACCGAGTATTGACATCTCCTCCTGCTACTATTAGCAACCGTGTTGCTTCAGTGAGTCCATTAGCAACCGCAAGACTCAGTGGTGAATGACCATCAGCGTCAGTAGTTTCCAAATCAAACGCACAGCTACTAGGATATTCCTGAGCAGCAGCTAGGATGGCTGGTATCACCCGTGTCCTCCCACTGGCACACGCATACAACAGCGGTGACATCAGTGGCAAACCAGCTTCCTCTTCACTGAAATCGATATCACCACCATCGCTATTCCCTGTCAAGAGCAACGGAACATCCAGTACTGCACGTGACCCACTTGAGACAAGAGTACGCTCGAAAGCTCCACGTTCACTGCCTCGTCGACTGCGGCACCACATGCTGAATTCATCCAGAAGAGCAGGTAAGAGTGGCAGATCCACCAGCTCACTGCTAACCAACAACTGCAGTTCTCGTAGCAGAGTATTTAATACTGGGGTTTGTTGGAAGAAGGTGCGGTGGGCTGGTGTGTGGAAAGCACTCAAGCACTGGAGCGTCGGGAAATGAGCTTCAAGACGTGAAAGGAAGGCGCGCGTGACGTTGGTGTCGTCCAAGTTGAGAGTCGTGAGAGACGTGTGTGATCCGGTGAGCTGTCGAGACGGCACAGTGAAGAGCTCTCCTGTCACTCGCTTGCATCGACGCACAGACACTGAGCGAAGTCGAAGCGACTGAGCGTTGAGTACGGCGAGCAAGCCAAAGTCCGAGATCTCGAGACAATCATCAGCCACGATCTCCTCGAGGTTTGCCCAGAAGCACGATGTCAGCACCAACAAGTCACGATCACCGAGCGAACGCTGACCGGAAAGATCGATCCGACGGACGGAACTGTAGCTTTGTAGAACGCCCTGGCACGCTCGATTCAGTGTACGCGCGGTTACAGGAGAGCTCCACGCGGACAAGTCTAGACGATTTAGTGCTAAAGTTTGTACGCGTCGTCGCCAGGACCGATTGACCTGTCGGATGAGTTGGTGCTCTCGTATATTGAGGAACGAAAGGACCGAGAACAGCAACGCTTCCTCTCGTAAACCAGCCTCCAAGTCACCGCATCGTCGTTGAAGAGAGAGCGGTGGTGACAGCAATGCGACTGCAATACTGCGGTAAGTTGGTAGTTCGTTCTTCGGTGTGGAAATCACCTCCAGTGTTGACGGTGTAGAGCGGCACAGAACTCGGTGCTTTCGTGGCCGACTGACGAAATCAGCATCGTGGCTGGCAACGGCTTCCGTTTCCATCGTTGAGCTGGTCGTGTCTTGAACATCGGACTTAGCTGCGTACACGTGCTGGAACGAGCGCTTCATGGCGAATGTGCAGCTTGTTGTTTGTTAAGGAACCGAGAGGTTGGTGACGCAAGAGAGAGTGAGGAGTGAGAGCTTTTGAGATGGAAACCTGTCGACTTGGGACTTGGATAGGGTCAGGTCTGTGCTCCTTCCTCGACTGTTGTCCAGCTTCTGGAACTGGGCTGGGTTGGTTGTAGTAATCTACCTTTATACCCTGCCAGCAATAGACTACAGAAAACAGAGCACGATTGGCAGATAGATGGCGATCAGTGTCGTTAAAGTGCCATCTTTCTATATTAGAGGGCCAGAATAAGACAAGCAGTGCGGCGTGAGGAGGGTAGTATTCATATACTACTAACGATAGTATATCCTTTGCCCGTCCTAATATACCCCCCCCCCCCTTACCGCAACTAGAAGTACTCTAACTTTCTTGTTGTGCAAAACTCACCTTCTCGCTTGTTGTCTTGGCCGCCGAATTAAAACAATGGCTACTTCGGTGCAATGCTATCCATCAAGGAGGCTGTATCGTTTGTTGAGCGTTCTATAAGAGTGAAGCAAATCCATCCATAGTCGAAGGAATCCAGTGTCTATCTAAAGAAAACGCGAAAATAATGCTAGTGTGATAGCTGAACTCAAGGACGTGGATCGACTTTAGCGCAGTTCAACCTAATATATCAGAGCTTGAGGTCATAGTGCTGCCCCGTGAGCTCGCGGTACCGAGTGTAGTGCTCCGTAGCGACGTCAGTTCGTCCTCTTCCGAGCGTGAGTAGCGCCACCCGTTTAGCCACCTCAGCATCATTGGGAACTAGCACCAGCGCGCGCTGGAAATGCCTTAGTGCGTCACTTGACCGCCCAAGCTGCTCGTACACACGGGCGATGTTCCGGTGCAAGCTCGCGTCTTGCGGAGACAACCGCAGCGCTATGGAGCTCTGAGTCAGGGCTTCCGCGTACTTGCCTCGTCTGGCGAGCAGAGCAGCCAAGTTGCAGTACGCAGGATGAAAAGTTGGCCAGTGCGCAATCGTGTGGCGGAGGAGCGTCTCCGCTTCCTGTATCTGACCCTCTTGAATTCGAGCAAGTGCCAGCTCGTTCGAAACGTCGGCTCCTCCCTGCCGCGTGAGCCACGCGATCCGCGAGTGTCGCGCGTACGTCTGCTGGTCGCCTCTAGCCTTTGCCAGCACGGCCAAATGATGGTGCGCATTGGCATCGGTCGGGTTCTCGTCGATCTTCCGCTGGAAATGCTCCATCGCCGCCAAGCGCTTCATCTTCAAGTCTAAAAAAGGCAACTAAAATATTGATCCAAATTTTGTGACATGGCTACACTACAATAATTCGTCTAAAAATTGCTCCATACTTTTTTCAGGTAAAATTCACAAAAAATTGGCGCAAACATCACTCAAAATTCAAATTAACCCATGGCGAAAGGCGGGGAGGCTAAGAGCGATGAGAGTGACGTGGAACAGTACGAGCTTACGGAGGACGAGGATGAGCAGCAGGATAAACAGCAGCAGCCACTCGTAGACCCCACAGACCCGGCCAAGCGCCCCATGGGCAAACGCAAGCGCTCGTTGTCTCAGAATGACGAGGAGGAAATCGCTCGCCGCCGTCGTCGTCGCCGCTCGCTCGCGTTCCAGCAGCGCCGTCGATCGCTGACGCCCAGCGAGAGGAAAACGGCGGCTGCTGGAGCAGGAGGAAGCGCCAGCGTTGCCCCTGCACAAAGCAAACAGTACATTAGTGATATGTACTCGACCATTATCAAGATGTCGTCAGAGAATGTAAGGAATTGTTGCCAAGAGTGGGGAAAAGGAGGAGAAATTCTTATTTTATTGTGTTTATTGTAATTTTTGTAGAAAATTAACGTCAAGAACTCGTGGTCGCTGCACTTGATCGACCACATGGAAGACATCCTGGACTCGTCTAAGTACGTAAATTTGAAATGTGAAGTTTAGAGAAAAAGCACTAAAATTTTGTTTTTTATGGCAATATAGGAAAATTGCTGCAGGTGGAGAATCTGGAGGAGATAATACGTACAATTTCCAGAAAGCGAGTTGTACGCTAGACGCGAGTATTAAAATTTACTCGTACCGAGTGGATGATACGTGGAATTCGTCGTATAAAATTCTGGAGAATTTGTCACGTACGGAGCAGAAACATGGAGCGGAAGATGTCGCGAGCGATGAAGAAGGAGCGACCACGAAAGCGCGCAAGACGAGGAAGACGCATGCGCGAACCATTGAAAAGAATCTCAAGAATATTAACCTGAAGAGTTACGATACTGAGTGTGAGGCAGATCCGTTGTTCCACAAAATGTCCCAATCATTTGATGAAGGTGGAGCGAAGGGGATGTTGCTGGCCAACCTCAGTGTGTATGACGGGTGTAAGATCCTTCTGAATTCGTCCGATGTGAGTGTGGTGACGCGCAAGCCTATCATTGACGATTCAGCCAAGGCAGAAAAGGAGAAATCTGCAGCTGAAAAGACAAAGAAGCCAGATGCTCAGGCGACGGCTTCTACGGCTGAAGCTGCGAAAGAAAACGATAAAACTGAAGGAAAGGAAGGAGAAATAGATGGAGAAGCTTCAGAGATCGAGGATACTGCAAACGATGGAGAGGAGGGAAATGACGAGGCAGATGATGATATGGATGGCAAGTCTAGTGTTGAGACACTGGAAGGAGATGTGGAACTGGAGGAGGAGTCAAACAAGGAGCAGGGAGATGTTTTGATGGAGAAAGGAACTGATGATTCTTCGGATGATGTCACGTCAAAGGACGAGCAGGGGAAGGACGAGGAAGAATCAGCGGATGGAACTGTTGAGAATATCCAGGCGGACTCACTGGAAAAAGAGACAGAAAACTCCGCCAAAGGGCCTGTTATCAAAGAGCGAATTAGCTTGTCGTTATTCGGCAGTCTATCCTGTCTTGACCAGGATGTTCAAAACATGAGTGTGTGTCCTCCGTTGTACCGGATGTATGATCAGCTAGACGAGTTCTACGGGGATGAATCCCGTCACAAGCTTGGTCTTAAAAATGATTTTCTACTGAAGACACCAGTGAAGGGCCGACGGCAGACGCTGGATAATAAGGAACTCGTCGCACTGAACCTGGCTGGTGTCATGGAAGGTGCTAGCGAGGATGAATCGGACGGAGAGGACGTAACAGACTCGACCGCTTTTGATTTTGCTGATGACAATGCGGATTGTGATGCTGATGAAGATGGTGGCGAGAATGGCGGAGATACAGAAGAAACTACTGAGGCTGAGGCTGTCGTTGATGTGGACATGAAATCAGATAATGGCGTCATTGATTTGGCTGGAAGCGACGATGAAGACAATCAGAACGATGGTTCTACCCAAGACGACACCAATGGAGGCTCCAAGGCTCTTGATAAGGAGTCGTCGCTAACTTCTACAGCTGCAGACTTTTTCCGTGCCAAAGTGAACGAGAACTTGCCAGAAAACTATGAAAATAATCTGTTCTCGCAGATGATCGAGTCTGCTTTGGTTCGGTCAGCAGAACTGGATGGTGAACAGGGAGGAGACGACAAAGATGGGAAGAACGACTACTCGTACTTTGATGTCAAGATGCTCCGTAACTGGGCAGGTCCAGGGCCTGGTGCGTTCAGCAGAACTGGATGGTGAACAGGGAGGAGACGACAAGGATGGGAAGAACGACTACTCGTACTTTGATGTCAAGATGCTCCGTAACTGGGCAGGTCCAGGGCACTGGAAATTCCCTGCAGCTCGCAAAATTCACATGAAACAGCATTCCAAGGAGGATGCAGATAAAGACGGCTTTACTGGAGAATTGGACGATGACGGCGTCCTGATCAAGGCGGAGCCGAGTGAACGTCTTCCTGAGCGTTCTCGTAAGGCAAGTATTACTGGCGTTGAGAAAAGGGCGGCGGCAATGGTTGATTTCTTTGAAGAGGAGCTCGATCTGTCACGACTAAAAGCCCCGAAATCTGCGTCCAGCTTGGAGGTTTCTAAGGGAAACCTGAAGAAGCAAGCGGACAATGCTTCGGACCTGGTTTTGCCTGTTGACACGCACATTAAACTTGATATCTTTTTCCGGCACTTTTTGAAGGAAAGACCTCGATTTTTTAGAAAGCGCGGCAATGGTGTTGTAGATAGCTCTCATCGGGAAGGTTCTTCGGCAAACGCCTTCGAATTTGGCGATGACGGCACTGATTCCATTGACGACAGTGATCGGGAACAGCCCTTTACATACAATGAGGACAGTGCTGGCTTTGAAGGTGGATATGATGATGAAGATGACAGTACAATCGATGGACCTGGAACGGAAGCTTTGTATTCGGTTGAGGATTTGGTCCAGGCTGATCGCGTGGTTGAGAAAATTGGTGTACACTATGAACGGTTTGCTAAGCGTGTGGATGTAAAGAAGCTCAAGGGGAGTATTTGGGACCATTTGGAGAAAAAGATGATGAAAACAACGGATAATGTCCAAGAAGCTGATAAGGTTAGTGATGCTAATCAACTTGATAGTGTGGAGGTGAATGAGAGTGGCAAACGTCCACGTGAACCTGAGACCGATGAAAAGGATGAAGCGGATGATGCTGAGGTGCTTAAAACTAATTTCGAAAGCGTGGTTGAAAACGTTGCGGGCAAGGTACGAAAAATAATTGTATTTTTATTAATTTTCTGTCACTAAAAAGCTTTTGTGACCTTTACAGGTGCCTGCAAATGTAACAGTATCCTTTTACTTCATTTGTATGCTGCATCTCGCGAATGAGAAGGGTTTGAAGCTTGAAGGCCAAGAAGATTTGCGCAATTTTCAGATTCGAAAAGAGGACTTGTAAAAACGAGTACTGTAGTACATTGTATCGAGACTGCTGGAACCTCAAACGCCTCAGATAATGTGTATCACGTTGTGTAATGTTTGAATAGATAATGGAATCGCGTCCCGTTTGTTTACAACTTCCATCCGCGCGACACAGCGTTTGAGCTTTTTGATCCTTTTGATCCTCTGGAATCCAAAGAGGATTCGCTTTCCGCTTCGGATGGGATGCCATCATCACTTAAAAGTCTCACAGTTTCTGTAGCGAAAATATCCTTCGGGTGGACTGAATCGTACTTCTTTTTAGCCTTGAGCGTAGCAGCACCAGGTTTAAACGGAGTTGGAAGCACTACAGGCATAACTTCATTGAAGTCGCGCATGGCGTCTTCAAACGCGAGATGGTCAGCTAAAATACCCGTTCGTAGTGCTGGATTTCCATGCAGGTATGGTTCATATGGGAACGCGCGGTGGTGAGCTAGAGCGACGAAGCACATTTCAAAGCAGATTAGCAGGTTCTGGATACCGGTGGTAACACTCTCAACACTCCAGGAGCCAAGTTCGTGAATGATCTGGAAGCGCGAGAGGAAAGCCAGCACCACACTCTGCCAAAAAGAAAGGAAGAGCACTGCCTTAATGCACAGGAACTTGGGGACGGGGTTGTACGGCGCCAACTGCGTACTGAGCGCCAAATAGAAGAGCACCAGGTAGTAAAACGCGTAAGTGATGGAGGCGTTGACTATCATACTCGTGTACAAATAGCCCTTCTTGGCGTTGAAGTTGCCCTGGTCATACATACCGTTGAGGTGCAATACAATAGCCACGAAGGCCATCATGGGTTTTACCACCACGAACTGCATTGTAGCCATCTTGCAGTCTCTTAAGAAGCGTGGCCCCATCTGAATCGGCTTGCACCATTTGTTGAAGGGCCAGGGATGTTCCAGATCTGGTAGTCCTCTCATAGTTGTGAGTACTCTCTCATTGCTACCTTTTCCTAAATACGCAATCATTAATGCAAGGAAGAGGTAGATCACGTAGCCTTCGTATGAGTCGCGCATAAGATCCAAATACAGCGCTGCGTCCTTAAATCGCAGTGATAGCCACGAGTCGGTCGCGTAGATTGGCACCATCCACAGTATCCCCACAATCTAATAGAATTCACAATTTGTTTTGGTAAAAATAAGAAATAATGTCAGAATTTTTTATAATAAGAAAAAGTGTTGTCATGCTTCATGTTGGCAGTATTCTTTGACGCACTTTGCTCTGTACAATGGGTTGCGTGAAGTGATTGAGGTGACCCCGGATCAGCAGCGCAGAGGAAACCACAGAGGCAGCCACGAACACACCCGCTACTGCCCACACGATACGCTGTATTTCCGCCTCAGGCGCCGCCAACGAGTCCGCAGGCGGCGCTAAGTAAACTTCCATCGGCCAGTCCAACATGAAATTAAGAAGCGACTTGGATACATGTTGATGACACACTAGTGCTACACCAAAAGCCTACGGTAGTGTATCTATTAATACTATGTAGTTTACACGATTTACCGTCATTCCGGTGATGAAGAAAAGGTATCAAGTCCATTTGCGGTTAAGATGAGCTCCTCGTGGCTGCTGCGTCGATGCGCTTCCCCGCTGGCGGAGGCCCGCCTTCGCGTGTCTGCAGCTCCTTACAAGAGTATGAGTGTGTTATCTTCCCCGCTGAGCACTTCCAGTGGATCTCGCCCTCGTGTTGGGGCGTCCTCCTCGTTCCTAGCTGCTTCTTCACCTCTTCTAAACTCTCGGACGCCGTTTTTGCCTACTGGCGATGGGTTTGCCAGTGGGAAAGCATCTCCAATGCTAACAATTCAACTGAGACGTTTCTATTCGCCTGGACGGAATCCATGGCAGAGTGACAGGGACTGGAAAGCCACTCTGAAGACGGGAGGACTGGTACTGTTGGGTACGGGGGCGCTGGTCGCTACGACGTCGTGTACGTGAGTTTTGCAATTGAATTTGGTCTGGAAGATGATGCTAATATGTTGTGAATTTTGGGTGTTGCAGTGGCCTTTGGGTTGATCATTGCAGGAGCTGCTGGCTTCGGTGTGTACACGCTGTACCAGCGGTTCTTCGGACCGTACCGGTCCCATTTTAAATCGAGTGTCCCGTTCGGCGGAGTTAACTCGCATGTTGATGCATTGAAGGATATGTTCAGTCAGAATCGTAATCAGCAGAGAACCAAATCGGCGGTACAGAACGATCTAGACTCGCTGGTCCAAGGGATGCCACTTGTTGTACGCGGTTTCGTGAAGACGGTCTTCTCCTTTGTGGGTAAAGCGATGAAGAGTTCCATGGAGCGCGCAGGTGAGTTGAGTCGTCGTACAAACGAGCATTTGCAAGCCAACAAGCGCGTACGGGATCAAATGGGAGAAAACGTAAGCGTTGGCGGACCGGAGCAATGGATGGAGTCAAGTACGTGGACGTTTACCCCGATTTGCGGTTTATTAAGCGCTGTAATGAGTTAAATCGGTGTTTTTGTGTGTGTGCGCAGCTGTGAACGGTGCTGGTCGCATTGAAGCGGTGTTCCCTGTTAATGGTGCGTACGGAGCTGCACGGGTGACTATGAAAGCTTCTGTTAGTGAGCGAGGCGACCTAAGTTTTACCGAGTTGAAATGTACGTTGGAAGTATGTAGTGCTTCTTCTACTGTAGAGCTTTTGGGTGTCTTAACTGTTGGACTTGCAGTTCGCAACCGTCAGACTGGAGACGTGATCGATTTACTGCGGGATTCACATATAGGCGGCCGGCGAAAGACTGTTGTCGATGCTGAATATGTGGATTTGGACGACGAGAACAATCGATCGTCTCGGTGGTAAAAGCTGAGAACAGGAAGACGTGAGCGAAGACAAAGCAATTAACGCACTCAGCGTTTAAACTCAGAGAAGGCATCTTGTTTTCGTTAGTTTCTAGTACCTCCTTTATCTGTCAGCAGTTTCCTTCATCGCTTAGCACTGGGTGGGGCGCTTCGAGATAGGAAACGAGCCCAAGTGCTTTACAGTACACACCGACTGCAGCTCCTCGACCGCTTGGCGCACGTTTAAGTCGTCAATGTGGTCCACAATCTCCACAAAGAAGTCGTAGCCACCTTGTTCTTCGCGGTAGATAGACTCTAAGCACGTGAGATTAATTCCATGGGTCTTCCATACATCCAAAGCACTGAGTAAAGATCCAACTTCGTGCTTCACCTCCATACTCAAGCACGACTTATCGTTCCCGGTGGCTGCGGGGTAGCCCTTGGATACAATCACGAAGCGGATGAATGATTTAGCTTCGGTAGCGCCATTCTCAGCCGCTAGTGAGTTTCCCGTATCAATCTGCTGCAAGTTGTAAGCCTCCGCAGCTCCAGATGTGGTTACTGCCACCGTCGAAGCTTCGTTGAAAGCATAACTCGCAGCCTCCGACACGTTGGCCACTGAGACGACTTGAGCCATCGGCCAGCTCTGCTCCGCCTGTGCAAGCACTCGAGCGTCGATGTCGGTTGGACAGAATACCTTCGTGACGTTGGAACTCTTGCCAATCTGCTTGTCCTTGGCCGCGAAGATGAACGAGCGTGTCAACACAATCTCAGCTGAGACTTTAAGTGAACTACGCATCAGCTGCGCCTGTGTCTCCTTAATCATTCCCAGACGAGAATCCTCAATAGGAACCACACCATACGCTGTACGGTTCGCATTCACGTCATTGAAGACCTTGCCGATCGACTCCGACTGCAGTAACTGGGTCTTCTGAAGCAATTCACCTCCAAAGTGAGCTTGCGCTGCTAGCCAGCAGAACGAGCCTTCAACTCCTGCCACAGCGATCGAAGGATGCGCCACGCGCTGAAGTAAATATTGTACCTGCACTTCCTTTGTAAGCGGCATCACAAAGTCTCGGTACAAGTCCGAGATGAGTTGAGGGTCCACTTTCCACGCCTTGTCATCAGAAGCCGTGGGGGCATTGGGGTCTTGGCCATACGTCGAGGCTTTAAGCTTGACACGTTCAAGCACCTTCTCTTCAACAGCCAAGTTGGTCAGCGCTTCCATGATCCCATCCGCATCATTCGCTAGAATGAACTTCGTGTAGCGCTCCGTCTCTGCTTGGAACTTGGCTTCAGCAATGAATTTACCAAAGTGGATACGCTTGCTCAGCGCCTGCAAAACCGCAATATCTGCCGTCGCCGTCGAGCCATACTGCAATGAAAAACAATCACTCTTGCAGTCAATAAACACACTTAACCACGTATTTGTCAGGATTGTACCGAAGTGTCGTCGCTAGCAAGCGACACTCTTGCAGTCAATAAACACACTTAACCACGTATTTGTCAGGAGCGTACCGAAGTGTCGTCGCTAGCAAGCGACGTCAAACCTGGCAGAATCTTCTGTTGGTACACACTCATGACCTGGTCGTTAATATTGATCCGGTTCGGGTTGAGCACGCGCGGGTAGTCGACGGTTGGCAGCATGGGTTCAGGTAGAAGGTGCGGGAAGAAAGCGTTCTCGTCCGGAGACGTGTAGCGGCGCATCAACGCGTGCAGCTTCTCCGTCTCCATCAGCATAAAGTCCAACAAACTACCGTCGAACGTCGTGTACTTGCCTTTCAGGCCTCCAAACGCTGCACTCTGGCTGCAAAGTGTCACGAAAACCACAAAATTAGTATCTGGACTTCCAATATCAATACAATGGCGATAGTAACACACAGATCCGTGACGTACCTCTCCTTCATGCTGACGTAGACCTCTGGGTTGCGCGGGAACTGGGCGCGTTCAATGAGAGCGAAGATGATGGTCTCCTCTTGGCTGAAAAAAAGAGCACAAAATGAGCTTTTTAACACCTTTTTCTCAATGGAATGAAGTGTAAGGAGAGGTTGGTACCGGATAAGCACATTGCGGAAGTCATCGAGCTTCACGGGCTTGAGAGGGTCTCCGAATACGACGTTGTGCGGGCTCTGCATTGGTTGCTGGTGGATTGGGGAAGTGTGTATATATTTTCTGCAATCCTGATATTTAGAGGAGTGGGAGTAAATTTAAAAAAAGTGGGAGTCAAAATTAATATTATGCAGTGTTGTGATTGGATGAAAAAGACCAATTGATTGCGCAAATGGCTACATCGGTGTTAACTTGTTACCGATCGTCTACATGTACTGCTAGTAGCGACGCTGCTTCATCCTGTAAAGGACAATACACACGTCAGTTCAAGAAAGAAAATGAGCAACACATTGCTTCAAATACCTGAACTTCTTGGCTGGGAAACCCGTGGGGTCCTGACGCACGAGCTCCGTGGTTTCGTCCAGCGACTCGGGGATCGGCAGGCCGCGCTCCACGCGCTTCACCAGCCAAATGTGGAGAGCAGACAGCTGCTCGTAATTGCGCAGCATGTTGTTAATCTCCTCCGGGGACTGTACCACCAAATTCACTGCAACATTAGAATATGATTTTTAAGATTGCAATGTAAAATTGTACGTACGTGGCCAGCCTTCTCGGAGATTTTTCTCTTAATCTTGCCATTAATGAGGCGCGGGTTCTCGCGGTATTCCGGCTGGAGCGTACGACGAACAATAGCAAAGAACGTCAGTATTTACTACATCAAACCACGGCCCATAATTATTTATACCACCTCCATCGACTCCAAGATGGCCATGAACGTCTTCATCTGCTGGACAGCAGTCTATCATATCCAACACAATATTCCTCCATCAGCACTGCAATTCCATCCACAAACTTACAGTATTAAATCGTACCATCGACGACACACCCGGGATCATAGATCGCCAACCACTCGCACCGGTTGCAATTAAATCGTACCATCGACGACACACCCGGGATCATAGATCGCCAACCACTCGCACCGGTTGCTTCAGCGTTTGTCTACCACAGCCACAGCTACTGCATCAGCTTCCGATTCTCAACTCGATCACTCTAAACAGCTCTACAATCCTCACCTTAAGGTGCTCGTAAAACCCAGATTCTCAACTCGATCACTCTAAACAGCTCTACAATCCTCACCTTAAGGTGCTCGTAAAACCCGTCCAGATCGAACTTTTCCTTCTGCGAGAGATCAATCATCTGCTGCTTGTACGCCTCCCCTATAAATAATCGTCAGTATCTCAATACACACCTTTTCGGCTTGAAAATCGCTTACCTTGTTTGTTCTGGTTGCGCTCCTCCAACTTGCCCGATACTGTCTTCTTAATGTTGGAAAACACGCCCATGGAGCGCAGCTGCATCAACACCATCGAGTTCTGTGGCATGATACTCACACGCTTCGTCTGGAGATGCATCTGGCGCGCCGCCACGCGCATCACACCCGCTCGCATCGCACTCGCCATTGTAGCCTCACTTTGGACAACTAAAAAATGTATGGGCGTAGATTGTGATGTGGTGTACCTACTATCAGGTGGTGCACCTCTCATTATGTGACTTACACAATTACACTGATAAGGATTGCACTTCAGATTCGATGACTGAAAAGCGGAAGCGGAAGCGCGCACTCTTCGTGACAGCTCACGAACACTTCTACGGCGTGCGTGTGGTAGAGCGAGCGGAAGCGCGCACTCTTCGTGACAGCTCACGAACACTTCTACGGCGTGCGTGTGGTAGAGCGCAGCCCAGAATCCGATGAAGTTATGTCAGTGGTCTGTATGTTCTGCGCCGCCTTCGGGAGAGAGAACGACCCGCGGGCCCCCGTGCGCCAGCGAGCACGTACTCAGAAACCCAAATACTGGCAGAGAGAACGACCCGCGGGCCCCCGTGCGCCAGCGAGCACGTACTCAGAAACCCAAATACTGGCGTGGCCCGAGCTTTCGTTCGGACAATTACAACGCCCATTTGACGGTGCAACATCCGGAAAAGTGGCAGTATTATCGAATGCTGTCTTTAGAAGAGAAAATGAACTTCTTTAAGGCTTTTTCGGTGCCGTTGGAGAAGGAGACGCGCAAGTCCCTCCTGGGCAACACGGCGGCTACGTCAACAGCGTCATTGCAATCAGTTCCTGAGAAAGTGAAGTTGGATGAGGATCAAGGCTTGGATGTAAATCCGGTAGAAAATTGGAACGACACTCCTGCTATTTCAAAGGTAGAAACTAATTTGGTTGTAGAGGCCACTAGAGCTTCGGCTGCTGCTACTTCAGAGCCGAATGCTGAGCCAGTTGTTGCAGAGGCCACTGAAGCTTCAGGTGAGAAGTCGCGTGAGGTGTTGGAGCCGGATGCTGTGGTTTCTCACCGAATGCTGAGCCAGTTGTTGCAGAGGCCACTGAAGCTTCAGGTGAGAAGTCGCCTGAGGTGTTGGAGCCGGATGCTGTGGTTTCTCATGAAGATTTAATTGAAACAGTGGAGCCGGTGGTTTTGGAACGGGGTGGGGGGTGGACGTTCTTGCTGGATCGAGATGTGGTGGATGTAGCTTTGGAAGTGCTTTTTCAGTCAACAGAGGCAGGTGTGAAGGTCTTTGAGAGCACAATTGATGAGCGAGATGCACAGGATCAGCAGAAATCGGACGGCACAGCGCAGTATCGTGCAGTTGTATCGTCGATGGAGTTTTTTCAACGAGTGGTGGAGTTGTTAGCGCTGGGGTTGAGTTTTGAGCAGACAGCAGCAATATGTATTTTCAAGGCTAAAAGTCACGTTGATAGTGGACCACCTGGAAACAGTTATGTGGTGAATATGGCACGCGTTGCGATGGCTGCTAATTTGCAGGTGCTTTCTCGGATACTGCAGCGAAGCTGGGCGTTTGCGCTCCATTTGCGTATTGGAGAGCGTCAGCACCTGGACGTGCACCTGCGAGCATGCTGTTCGGGCAAAATTGAAGTGTTTCATCTGCTATCACTCCCTATTGAGACTGGAGGAGACTCCAGTACTATTGGAGAATCGCTCTTTAACAAAACTGATCAATTGCTTCAGGGCCTCCACAAACGTTGGCTTTATAAGTTAATTGGCTGCTCTACTGAAATTAGTAGACCGGAGAACGCTGACATTAGCGCAGTGGTGAGTGCTGTTGCCGTTTCGCTGTCTCGGAAAGTCAAGCAACAGGGACTTCCGGACCTGATTCGTGTTTCCAGTGTTCGACCTCCACTGGATGTCATGGTACAGCGTTTTAGTGACTCTATTCTCTTTGCTGATAATGGGGAATGGTATGGACATTTTGTTGGCCTTTCAGCGTATCTCCAACGTCAAATTAGTACTGGAAACGCTGATGAACTGATCTCAGCAGCAGTGGGTCCCTGTCCTCGAGTCTTAACTTGTACGTGGTGGAAACTGGTGGATGCATTACGCTGGTTTGATAATGCACGAGTGCCTATCCAGCAGCTACTCGCACGCAGAAATGCGTCTATCTCGCCACCTCTTAGCTGGTGGCTTCATTTGAAGGTGACGTTTGTGATAGGCTCAATGGCAATCAAAGCGAGGACTGGACTCATGGGAGGCTACGCAAATCTGCTTTCGCAACAACCCCAGAGAATCGCGATGCTACGTCTGGCACTGGCCGGTGATATTGGTGTAGAAGGACCGTTTCCGGAATACCAGCGTACTACTCTGCGGGACGAGAGCAACTCGGGCTCTCTGATAGGCTCAAACGATGGTATGTTCTCTGTAAAGCCTCAGTCAGTTGAAAGTTTCTTGCGTGGAATCGGCAGCTGGGTTGCCGAGATGTTTGACGAGCTTCGAGCCGAAGAGCGTCAGAAGATCATTGTGGACACGGCTAATAGAGTGCTTGAGCTTGTTCGTGCTTTACACAGTCTTGAAGATGATCTAGAGCAACACCGCGGTAGTAGCATCTCCAGTCTTCGATCTTTTCCACCAGTGCTGCCTCATCAAGTTGCAGCGTTGCATCCTGTGGACTTTAAAGAGATTCTACGTCGGCTGCATACGCGTCTGACCGGGTCGTTATCTGATGCTGATGTTTTGACTATCGAGACTCAACAGCATGAGCTTCGAACTGCTGCTACTGAGGATGCTGCTGTGCATCAACTCTTAAAGTTGCGAGCAGGAGATCCAGATACAAGTTTTGATCAGGCTTGGGCTGTTTTCCGGAGCCGATGGACCTTGCTAGCTGACTTTTACGGTGGTCTTGCCACTGTGTTCCTACCGTTGAAGAGTGATTGCGGCAGTGTTGCAGCACTTGAGTCCACTGCAACAGGAAACTCTTCTCTTGACGTGAGACTTCAATGTCAACAGTTTGCAAGACTACAGGCAGTAGATGACTGTCAGTCTACAGTGTCATCGTAACACTGTACTCTAGCTGAAGGTAGTAATGTTTGTGCATGTAGGACGGTAACAAGGGCAGAGGAAACATCAGGGCCAGCGTCAGAAGGAAAAGCTTAAGCCAAATGAAAACTAAACTATCTACGCCGTCGCGAAAAATAAAAATTATTCGGCACACTGCACGGCTGCAAAGTGTATCGGAATTGTGGACGTCGTGCTCAAGGAAGCAAGACGTAAACAGGCAACGCAAACGAGTCTGGCACCAGGAGGCAGGCATGGCTGCTTACCTCTTCTGGCTGCGGTCACAGCGTCGAGTTCATCTCTTCTCAATTTTCGTTAAGCTACGACCCCCACCATTTGTGCCTTCCCCATGATCTTGAGCATATTCTTTCCTTGTATATTCCTTCCACCAACGATCAAAGTAACGACGACCAAAGTGGCCGCCCAACACCAACGACACAAAAGCAGGAGCCGCAGCTCACCGATCTTCTCCTTCTCTACTTCCTTTGCAAAAAGCAGAGGAAGCCCGCTGCCGTCTCACCGAGTTCTGCTTGGCCTAAAGCACAACTCTGCAAGCCGTCCGCGAAAGCCTAAGCCAACGACTTAGTTCTGGTGGGCCTCCAGGACGGACATGGCCTCCTGAATCTTGGCCTCCAGAGCCTCCGGGCTCTCCAGCAAGTGCAACAGCTCACCGTTGTCCATCTCGAGAAGCATACCCGTGATCTTGCCGGCAAGCTCAGGCTGCTGGCGGTGGATGAGCGGGTACAGACGTTCGCCGATCATGTTCTTCTGGATCTCCGGCGAGGCAGCGGCAAGAGCAGCCGACGTCAGCGGCTCCGGGCCCGCGTTCTGAGCGGGAGCAGCAGGGGGCATCACGCCCTGAGGCGGAGCATCGCGAGCCGGGTGGTTGCGAGCGTTGGCCGTGTACTTGAAGTTGCGGCGGTTAGCAGGGGCTCCCTGAGGACCCTGCGGGCCGGGGCCCTGACGGCCGCGACGCGGTTGGCCACGCTGTTGCTGCATGGGCATGCCGTATCCAGGCATTGGGTAACCACCCGGAGCTGGGGCGCCAGGCACACGAGCACCGTATGGCATCGGTCCACGCTGGACACCACGAGGCATCATCTGCTGCGGGTACATGAAACCCTGGCGAGCCTGAGGCGGCAGTTGACCGGGCTGACCATAGAACATGGGAGCAGCTCCGTACATAGGGGGCTGACCCATTGGCATACCGCGGCCGACCACCATGCCAGCGCGCTGCTGAGCGTGCTGAGCCTCAAGCTGAGCACGACGAACCTCCTTGCGCTGAGCCAGAGCCACGTACACGGGCTTACCAGAGATGAGCTTTCCGTTCATCTCAGCCACGGCCTTGTTGGCCTCCTCAGGGGTAGCAAAGCAAACGAAGCCGAAGCCACGCGAGTTTCCGTTCGGGTCACGCATCACACGCGACGACGTAATAGTGCCGCACTCGGTGAAGGCCTCACGCAGCTCGTCGTCCGTGAGCTGGTCGTCCAGGTTCTTAACGTACAAGTTGACACCCTGGTACTTGTTAATACGCTCCATCTTGAGCTGCTCAAACTTGTTGCGCAGCTCGCGCTCACGCTCCGTGCGCTTCTGGGCCTTACCGACGTAAAGCTCCGTCTCCACACCTTCACCAGCTGGGTACAACTTGCCGTTCAAGGCGTCCACAGCCTTGTGGGCAGCGTCCGAGTCATCGTAGTTGACGAATCCAAAGCCGCGGTTCTGGTCCGGGTTAGCGTTGTCCTTCATGACGACAGCGCTGAGCACCATGCCAAACGGCTCGAACTCCTTCAGTAGATCAGCATCCGACCACTGCGTAGGGAGGTTCTTAACGTAGCAGTTGGTCCAGTCGTCAGCGTCCGGGCGGTCCTGACGCTTCTGGAAGTGGCCCACAAAAACCTCAGTACCAGCAATGAGCATGCCGTTAATCTTGGCAATGGCTTCCGTAGCGGCCTCAGCAGTTTCGTAGTGGACATAGCCGTAGCCCTTGCTGTTGCCGTTCGTGTGGTCAATCGCCACCTTGCAGCTCAAAATGTTGCCAAAGAGCGAGAACGTGTCGTACAGCGCCTTGTTGTCAATAGACGTGTCCAGGTTCTTAACGAAAATGTTGCCCACACCAGACTTACGGAGCGATGGGTCGCGCTGCGACCACATGATGCGGCACGGGACGCCCTTAATGCTCGTGAAGTTCATCGTGTCCAGCGCGCGCTCAGCGTCCGCCACGTTGTGGAAGTTCACATACGCGTAGCCCAGCGAGCGGCGCGTCACGGCGTCGCGACAGACACGGATGCTGGCCACGGGACCCACAGCGTTGAAGATTTCGAACAGCAATGCTTCCGTCACTTCCGGGTGGATGTCCCCCACGTACAGCGACGCCGTGTGGAACGGCTGCGCGGCCGACGACGAGGCTGTTGACGTGGCCGGAGCGGCGGCGCTGGCCGCAGCGGGGGTCGGGCTGTTGGTCGGGGAAGTCGCGGAGTTGGCCATGGCTGAAGAGGAAAGAGTGAAGGTCAGCAGAAGAAGAAGGAGAAAGAGCAATTCAGAGCTACATTACCTGTCGGTGGCGGTGCTTTTTTTTTCTTTTTTTATTGGAAAGAGAGAATAGAGACTGGCATCATTGGTGGAGCAGCCCCGGAAATTCCCCCCTCCACATTCGCTTTTGGGCCTGCATTGACGTTTGAAAGGGAGAATGGCTCGGCTTTGCGCAACAAGTAGGCCCTCCTCCACCAGTCATCTGGCTCCGCGCATGAGGATTGGCCAAAATGGCGCGATTGGTGTGGTATACGTAACATGTAGCCATGTACTTTGAAGGGACGCGTCTGTTGAAGTGACCTCTTTCTGGATGGAAACGTGGAGACTGACAGAATGTGACGGTGGCTCGATAGCGACCACTTTTATTGACGCCGACGAAAACAAGTATGAGTACATTCTTACGAAGTTTCGGGCTGCACGATGAAGCTCCTAAATTTGGATATGGGCCAAATTTGCCCCTACGATACGGTGTCGACCAAGTAAAACGTTTCCGAACTTGCACATTTGTCGTATGTCAAATCGGACAATTAAAAACAAATACTAGTATACTAATGGCGAGTTTGGCCTATTTTATCGTGACAAGCTATTCACGTTCTTCGCGTGCCTTTTTCAAGGTTGTCTGGTACACGTCTCACGTTTGGTCCCTTCATTTGGGGAAAATCTATGGAGCTGAAAGCAAAACGGAAACGTAATGAGGCATAACGAGATTGCGTATTTACAAACTTCAATCTGGGTTCCCAATGCAATGCGTGCAGATAATCAGGTTTCACACGTTGTCACACGAAACTGAGGATCCAGCACAGATATGACGCAGCAACGAGAATTGCAGATTCTACTTTGACATGATAGAAGTACACTACACGGAGACGAGTACTTCGATCCAGTACGACAGGGTGTGCATACCGTGCTCGGCTTTCTAGAGAATGCGGTGCAAGTGACCTGATCTGACCTCGGTATTGTTACTCAGCGGTAAAGGACACTCGCTTCAAAGGTCCACCATTTTATATTGTAGTTAAGCACGATGATAACGGCAACAGACTCAGAATCCATTTTGAGGTCCTCCAATACAAGAAAATGCATGGGCCGACAGAGTTTAGTACTTCGAAGACAATAAATAATATATATTTCCGCACATTTTTTGTATTGTTATTTTGGTATTTACCGGTACTGGTAACTCTTGTTTGGCCAGGAAAGCCTAACCTCTCCGCACAATTTGGAAGATAAAACAACCAACCAACGAAGCGTCTCGCTCTATAATCCTTTTCATTACACTGGTTACGGCAATTAGTGTGGACAACTGAATAGTGCTACTCATTAAATAGTGTGGGTCACAATATATATATTGCGCTAATAATTGCCGTATTTCTGGTAGCACTATATGTTGTAAATACCTTAATTAGTGTGATTTTACGATGCTGCAATTTGGCTCAGGCGTGAAAACACTATATGTTGTAAATACCTTAATTAGTGTGATTTTACGATGCTGCAATTTGGCTCAGGCGTGAAACGACCGGAACGGTCCCGGCTTCGATATCGATAAACCCTAAGCCCTATACATTCAGAATTAGTGGGGCTAATCAGATCTCGTTAGGGTTAGAGTAAACCGCGCGCCAACAAACCGGACTGTCACTACTTACAGTGGAAGTCCCTATACTGAAATGAAGTGAAGCGTCGACTTACTTGATAAGGTGCATTAAGAATACCAAGATGTATAGTTATCTATAGTTAACGCTAAGAGCGACCCCACATCAAAACTTGACGCCAGAGAGGTATGAAGCGGGCGGCGCGCGGTCTTGACACGGCTTCAGGGACTTTGGGCCAGAAGCACGCAGATGAGAAAGGCTCTGGAGAGTTTCTCGAGTCTGCGGGACTCTCACCGTCTGAGCTAGATGCTATGCATAGCTCACTTTCTAAAGAAAATAGTTTGCCTACTCAGAACTTTACTTACTACTAACAGTTTTCTCAATTTTCTTGCAAAACTGAAAAGAGCACAAGAGCTCGATCTGGTGATGATCTACTTGTCAAATCAACAGCCTTGGGTGACCTTTCTCAAACTTTCAAAGGTCCATTGGTTCTCGAGTTTAGTACATCCTGTTCCTTGACAGTGATGTCTCTGATCCTTGTTGACCCATAATCGGAGTCTGTTAAGCTTGAGCTTGACTGTATTTTGTGTTTGGTAGGCTGTTACCATCTCCATCTGGTGAATCAATTTCCAGTCCAGCTTCTTAAGCGCCGTGGCTACTGCCCCGTGATCCTTGCACATTTGTGTATGGATGTGATGTCGTGCGTTTGCCGCGGGTTCATCCCTCCATGAGTTAATAAGTTGCTTGTACTTCTTGCGCGATTGGGTCCACCGCCGTTTGCCCCCGGTCGCATCCTAGTAAGCCACGGATGCGGCGCAACCCACACGGTCTCCCTCGGTGCTTTCAAGAAGGTAGCTATTGCCGCATCGATCGTTTGGTTGTTAGCGTCCCATACTACCCCAGTGATCCCTGATACCCAGAAGTGAGTAATTGCCCCTGTGTGATCGGGGCTCGCTTCAAAAACATGATTTCTATCCTCCAACTGGTGGTTCACGTGGATCAGCGCCGCGTCGGGATATTTGAATACCGTTTCCGGGTAATTGGCTATCAAATT
>JAIKVB010000619.1:0-21975 GCA_024679045.1 Phytophthora brassicae
AGTCGAAGGTCCACATAACCAAAGGAAGGTCGTCTTCAGGCGGTAAATTTAGTAATGTGCTGTTTCGGAGCTGGCTTCGTGAGAGTAGTTCCTTGGTCGATTTGGAGATGGTTGATAACTTGCAATCTCAGGGGGTTATTGTTTTACCCTTCACTCAGATATCTGAAGTTACCCTTCATAGACGGTCAGGAACCCTCTAGAGCACTAGTTAGAAAGGTTGCGAAGTCTCACCCACTCGCTTGTATCAGTCAAGCGAGATAAGATTCACGTACATATTCCCCAGACACAGATTCCGTCGTCTCGTGTCTTTTCTCGTCAAGTTCTTTCGAGCTCTTTCGCAACCCTTCCAAATTCTCCGTTGTTAAATCACATCACTCACAGTACGGAACCCAAGTAAGTACACCTCAGCCCCCATGAACGAGCGTATCCCTAGGTTAACATAGACCTCTGGCACAGTCCGAAGCGTAATCAAGAAATCCACCTCGAACATTGGCGTTTTTGGCAGGAACACCGAGAGACTTTCTGGGAGTGGGGTTTTAACGTTCATTTGGGTACTGCTTCGGAGCGTAGCCAACGAAGGAAGCACAAGATGCTTGCCGTTTGCGCTCGCCTCTCTTTCATAAGTGTTCAGATTGAACACTGGGGATTCTATGGCTTTTATGGTCTTCTTCGTCGTCTGGAAGTCAGCGGACATCGTCAGCTTATGTGGTGGGGTGGTCAGCCGGGCAAGAACTCTGCGGACGCCAAGACTTATACAGGACCGACCATCGAGAATTTATCGGAGCTGTACCGTCATGATAAAGTCGCTTATCAGAAGAAGATGAAAGACGCGCTTTTTCGTCTGGATGAAGGAGGATTCGAGAGTTTGACTCAGCTTCTCGAGACAACCAACGCCCTCGACCCCACTTTACCCAAAGCGGAAAATCGATTGAGTGACAGGGCTCTAGCTCGTGTTCTCCGGGACGTCAATTCTGTCAAGATGGTACCCCCCACTGGGTCGGTCCTCGTACGAAGGGTATCTGGCACAAGCTTCGATCGAACTCTCGTATTCAGAAGGTTCTCGATGAGATTGACCACTTGCTTCGGGCGGGTCTCTTCTCGCCCTCGACTGCGGCCCCTTTGACTAAGAAAGAGGACAAAGAAATCAAGGCAAAGGATGCCGACCCTCTCAAGCACCCCGACGGAACGTATACCGCTAAAGGTTGGGACGACTCGGGTGTCGATTCTGAATTTGACCCGACTGTAGCCCTCGGGAAGACTAAGGCTGTACGAGGCAAGCGGAAAATCAGTGATTCTGACTCGGAAGAAGATGACGAAGAGCTTCCTCCAAAGAAGACCAAAACGTCCACGGCGGCTTAGACTCCAAGTTTCTAGTAGGCGGCCTTTTCTTCTTTTCAGTTTCGGAGCGTATTCTTTCTCGTAGTGTTTTCGTTTTCATAATGCATGCATGGTGTCAACCATGCGTAAAAAAATAAATTCCAATTTGCGTAAAAGTCGACGAGTTTCGTCTTGTAACTTTGTAATGAGAAGTCCGTGTAGTTCACCGTAGTGAATACATCTGTTTTCAACTTGACAAAACTCAAAAGAGAGGAACTATAGCTTTTAGAAAAGCAGCTCATCTTCGTCCACGGCCGAGTTGGCTTCGGCCAAACGAGCACTGGTACGGATAATAGGTAAATTTTCCTCCACTCTTCTTTTGTTTTCGAAGTCGCGTTTCATTTCTGAATACAACGGCCGGAGGGTATCCGAGGGGCGCCAGCACGCTTCATAGGCTGCTGTTAATACCAAATACTCCTCTCGACGGTTCTTTCGTCGTTTCTCTAAGATATCAACGATAGGGAGAGTGACTCCAGAAAACGCCGTCTCTTCTCCCCCGATCGTCAGTCTTTCTACGAAGCTGGTCGACGGCAGTTCCTCTTCGTGGAAGGGTTCACCGTTATCTTATCCGGGTCGGGTCTGTACTCCTGGAGGCACTTCTGAAGGGAACGGTCGGCTCCACCTACCTAAGAACTTCTTGAGGCGATTCACATTCACGGTGACAACTCGTTTCGGATGACTGGGGATGGCTACGCTATAAGCGCTCTCGGCCACTTTGCCTGTAATTCGGTACGGTCCGTGCCACGAAAAAGTCAACTTCTTCGTCTTCTTTTCGTGTCGACGGACACGGAAGTATTGATAAACCCAAACTGCATCCCCTGTCTCGTAGGAGACCTCCACTTGGTTCTTCAATCGTTTCTCGTTACGGTCCTGGGCCTTGATGAGTTGTCGTTCTACTAATCGGAGAGTGTCTCTGAGAGACCGAAGCATCCGTCTTCTGAACGCGGCGACCTTGTTACTCTTCCAGTTGTTATTAGTGTTCAAGAAAGCCAAATCCAGGGGCAGTACTGTATAAACTGAAGAAAGGGGAGTCTCCTAGTGTTTCGTGATACGAAGTGTGGTAAGCAAACAGCATCCGGGGTAAATACAGGTCCCAGTTTTCTTGCGTCTCGCCTACATACATGCGATTCATTCCAAGCAGTGTTCCATTAAGGCGTTCCACTGAGCCCTGTGTCTGAGGGTGATACGCGACACCAAAGAGTTTTTTTATCTCCAAGATCTCGTAAAATGAGCGAGCTAGCTCCGAAATGAAATTTGGTCCTCTATCGCTTAGAAGGCGTCCAGGAACTCCATGTCGTGATATTACTTCGTCGACCATCATTTTCACGAACGTAAGGGTATCCAAAGTACGACAGGGAACGCTTCGGCCCATCTAGTAAAGTAATCCGCGAACACTAGAATGAACTTGTTCCCGCGAGGAGTAGTCACTAGAGGACCCACTGCATCCACTACTAGTAAAGAGAACGGTCCGGATAAGTCCTCCACGGGAATTCATTGCATGATTCCGTTTTTTCAAGGGCGGTAGCCTTTGCCACTTCCACAGATAGAACACGCTCTTACGTATTCGGAGGTATCCTTGCGCCACCCCTGCCAATAAGCGTGCTTTCGAACCCGATCAATTGTTTTCTTCACGCCGGCGTGAGCTGTGAGCACGTCTGAGTGGCAGTAGTGTAATACCGTCTCGATAAAGGTAAGAGGGATCACCGGAACACTTACCGTGCGCGCGGGGCCGGCGCGTGTACGTAGGTGTACTAATCGCATTATGATTCCGTTTTTCACCACATAATGCGGGGCCATTTGTATAACTCTGGCTCGCAATAGTGGATCTAGTGCGAGAGCACGATCTTCCAAAAAGGCGATCATGGTCATGATCCACGCTGTTCGTCGTTGTTCCTTGACGAAGCGTTCTTGATCTAAGCCAAAGTCGTCCAGAGGTGAAGCGACGACCCGTTCTTCCAGTGTGGCTTCTATGTCGTCCCCGTCCGGATCGTCGCGAGGGTCTTCCGCTTCCGGTTGATCGTCTCGTACGCTGTCGGTCTCCCCGACCTCGACGAGACATTCTTCTCCGACTGTGCTGCGATACTCCTGCGTCTCGGTACGCTCCTGGGTCTTCTCCGGTACGCTCCTGAGTCTCCCCGACCACGGTTGGACCGTACTCTTGAGTTACTCCCTCCCCGACTAGAGGTGGACCGTCAGTGTCCGAACTCGACTCGTTGAGTAGGTCCACCATACTGAGAGCGTTGATGGTAGCTGTGTGCAACCTCGAGAGTCCATCAGCGTGTCCCATTGTCGCGCCCGCCATGTGGAACACTTTGAACCGTAGTTGACAGAGTTCCATCGCCCACCGCGCGAGTTCAGCGTTGTTCGTACGGTTTTTCTCGTTAAATACCCACGTGAGTGCCTTATGATCGGTATACAAGTCAAACTCCTGGCGGTCAAGGTAGCAACGGAAATTACGAGAAGACCAAACGATGCCCCAGCACTCGATTTCTGAAGTTCCGCCTTCTTTGTGTATCCAGTCCTTTTCCGACCCGACTAGGAGTTTACTAGCGTACGCTACGACACGATCCCGTCCCTCCACTGATTGCATTAAACAAGCGCCCACAGCCAGTTTGGAAGAGTTCACGTAGAGTTTGAAGCGTTTCGAAAAGTCAGGGTACACTAGGATAGGTGGTACAACTAGACGGCGTTGAAGTTGGAGGAATGCCGCTTCACAGTCTTAGTTCCAGTCGAAAGCCACTCCTTTAATCTTCAGTCGTTCGATAGGAGCAGAGATAGCTGCGAACCCCGGAATGTATCGTCTGAAGTAACTAGTAAGGCCCAAGAAAGCGCGAACAGTGTGTAAGTCATGTGGGCGTTGGATGTTCATGGACTGCCTTCACCTTTTCCGGGTTGGGTAGTATTCCCGAGGGTGTTACAATGTGTCCCAGGAACGCTACCTGGTCACGTCCCCATTTATATTTCTTCATCTTCAGTTTAAAACCGGCAGCACGGAGCCGTTCGAGAACCTGTTTGAGGCGTACCAGGTGAGTCGGAAAGTCGTGGATGAACACCACACAGTCATCTAGGTACACTAGACAGGTCCTCCATTTGAGATCGACGAGTACATTTTCCATGAGGCGTTCGAACGCTGGAACTGCATTGTATAATCCGAACGGCATAACCAACCACTCATACAGTCCGTATTTACAAGTAAAAGCAGTTTTCTCCACGCTGTCCTCAGACATGGGGACATTCCAGTATCCGGAGGCTATATCCATGGTCGAGAACAGTTTAGCGTTCCCAAGGACGTCCAATATGTCATCGATAAGTGTCATGGGGTAACAGTCCTTTCTCGTAATGGCGTTCAAACGCCTGTAATCAATACAAAAGCGAATTCCACCGTCAGATTTTCGTATCATCAACACAGGGCTCGCCCAAGGGCTCGTCGAGGGACGAATATGTCCTAGTTCGAAATACTACTGGATCCAGGCTTCCAAAAAAACGTCACTTTCCGCTTTTGAGACTCGGTAGGGACGCTGTTTTATTGGAGGATGCGAGCCAGTGCCAATCGAGAACTCCAGGAGATCAGTACACCCGGGAGTCATCGAATTTGCCACAAACATGTCCTTAAACGAGTTTAGTAACCCTCCCAAGAGTTGCTGTTGTTCGTCACTGAATTTGGACCCCCCAAAGTCAACCTTCAATTCCTCTTGAAGAGTCTTATCCAAACCGGGAATTGACTCTTTCGATGGCGAACAGACTGTGCTAGTAGGACTGATCACCGAGTCTATCTATGTCGGGTCCGTATCATTGGGCGCTACAGGGTTTCGCGAAGAACGCTCCGGGTGTTCGAATTCGAAAGCCGTTTCGGGTATTACCGTAGCGGTTGCCAGCAGGGTTCCGCGTTTGATAACCAAATCCTCCGTGGAAGCGTTACCGATTTCCACTACGAGTTTACCAGCCTGAATACAGCCCCGCGTCCTTGCTACTCCAACCGTGCCATCAAGCCACGTTAGACCTTCCTCAAAAACTGTGAGACCTTCTCGAACGTGGCCTAGTACTTTCGTCGCTACAAGCGTGGTCGTAGCCTTACCGTGGATCCGATTCTCGAAGTGTATCGCTCCTCCACTCGAGTAGCTCCGAGAGGGAACACTTCGTCAGTGTCTTTAAGAGTGAGAGAGTTGTTGTCAAGGTCGATGACAGCTTGGAAGGCCTTGAGGGTATCAGTTCCTAGGATTAGCGTCGACGTGCAATTTGTCAACCGCTACAAATGATCGCACTTTTTCAATCGATCCCAATCGCATGGGTAGGCCAATCGCAACAGCTCCAGAATCGACTAACCTTTCGGTAGGCAAGCAGTCGATCTACCCGGACGACAAGGCTTCTAAGCCACCGACAGTACCAATTACGCGTTTGCCCTCTGGAACTAGACGAGTCGTTCCTTCCTCGTCTGAAGGGTTCTCTCCTTCGTCAGGTACATTGCGTAATCCCGCTTTCCTGGTTTCAGAGCGAGAGGTTCTCCCGTGCACCACGTAAGCATACTGGCCCACTTCATTCTTACCATCCGTATCCGATCCGAGGTCACCCAGCGCTTCCGACCGAGTCGAGAACATAGTGGAGCATTCGAATCGCACTCGTTTAGGTCGTGTGGCCTTGCGTCGTCCTCCTGATAGGATCTATCGAATTGGCCCCCAGGTCGGCGCGAGTCCACCTTCGCCTGAATGAGCGCTGATTCTTCATGGTACGCCTCCTCTGTCACCTTTATCACAGTGGTCAGAAGATCATCCGCCGAGGAGATGCCTAGAGAGGCTAACAGAGAGCGTATCCGAGCCTTAAGGCTTGGTGTTCGTTCTCTTACTGTTGAATGGGGTCGAGGAACGCTCCCTTCGCTCTCGACTAGACTATCCTCTTTAGTCAACTGATACACTGTGATCCGAATTAACGCCCGATAACGAGCCGGTAGCAACGCGAGCGTAGAAGATAGATTTGAAGAACCATTCACAGAGCACACTACGCCTTTCCGGGTCGTCACCTGACGTACAACGATGTTTTCCTCCACTATACTCGAATCTACCACAATCGGATTTTGTCGTCCCTTTGAAGTCCCTTCGATCTTGCTGTATTCACCGTAGCCTGTGATACTCTTGGAATCAGTAGCAACTTGATTAACACTCTTCACTTGTTGGAAATCGCGATTCGCTCGTTTGGCAACCTCTGAATCGGCGAGTGTCTTTTGAAACCATTCTCGAGCGTGGCCTAGTACTCCGTCACTACCCTGCTTCTCCACCAAATGTCGCGCACCTTCCTTGACTTCTAGGATTAGGTAGCCGACTTGCTGTTGGCAAAGAGTTAGGACTAGCTCAGGTAAGCGTCAAGCTAAAAAGTAAACGTGTATTCGCTCTAAATTCTTAGTTCTTCTCTTCTTCTCCTTTTAAAGAAGATCCACGACTGAACTTCAAATGTAGAGGCGTATGCTCGTTGACACGCCTTTATGCAGAACACTACTCCTTGAACGTCCGTTCTTGGTCTCGCTTGTCGCCCCTCCTTCACGTCTATATTCCCTCCTCTCAACGACCGAGTACGTAATCTCTCCTCACGCGTTCGAGCTCCGTCTAGAGTCATCAATCACAACCGTCCAACTCTTCTGCCATGGTGGTACCCTTAAAGGTACCTTACGCTTGATAACCTTTCCGAGTCATAACCTTCGATGTCTTGCCTCCTGGCACGTCACCCGTGAACTGGGGTACGTGACAGTTGCTGAGCGTGAAAGACAGTGAAATTTTTCTGGCAAGGTGCATAAGATTAAAACGCAGTACTTGGAACTAACTCCAGAAAGAGATCGACGCCAATTTCCGATATACTATGCTAGATTTTCCGCACAAATTGGCATTCCCCGGACTGCGCGGACATACGTTTCTTTGGCGGAGTTGTCACATATTCTATCGCACTTCCAGTTCACCAACGCAAGCCATCTTGCGCATTGCGGTTGACTACTACGTCCGAGTTCGGCTCAGTTCTCCGAACGAATTGCCCTGCCTGGTTTCCCGCCAGCCCATACTCTTACAATTGTTGCGAACCTTTGTAATTGGTGCAATCGATATGTCAACGCGATTGTCTTCAAGATGACCAGTCTCATTGACAACATCTGCTGCGCTGATATGCAGCTTTAATCGCTCCATTTTCCGTTTGCCTTTCTTCTGGCATCCCACATTCTCCTTCCTTCGGGTCCTGTGCTTCGCCTTTGTCTCGACCGTCGTGGGCACCACCACCTCTGCAGCTACCGTAAACTTGCGAACAGTTCTGGATCAATTGCTGCTGAGCTAACTCCAGACGGTCGCCGTTGTCGATTTCAATCATTACGTGGCCGTCCACTCATTCGTAGCCGAAGAAGTTTAATACAGATGCCGTTGATTTGGTGGACATGAGCCAGAAAATCGCTCCACCAAACGCATCGAGGAATGAGCCTTTTTGTCGACCTAGCGACTACTCTATGACGTCACTTGTCTCTTCCGACTGTCCTACAGCTCTTCAAACAGTGGTATTTATCTGACCTTACATAAAAGCTTTTTTTATCTGCGCATCATAGCATAAATTCCCAGTCTTGTAGGCGGTTGTCAGCCGCTGTCGGCCATTTGAAATCTCGCTGTAGGAAGAGTTGTAGGACAGTCGGAAGAGACAACTGACGTCATAGAGTAGTCGCTAGGTCGACGAAAGGCTCATTCCTCGGTGCGTTTGGTGGAGCAATTTTCTGGCTTGTGTCCACCAACTCAACGGCATCTGTATTCAACTTCTTGGGCTACGAATGGGTGGACGACCACGTAATAATTGAAATCGACGACGACCGTCTGGAGCTAGCTGAAACTAGACTACACCACTCGATGTTGGCCATTCTGGGGTATCATTTGATCAATGAAGAATATAATCTACTTGGAAAACTCGGCTCAAGGTGCTAGGGCTTACATGAGACGAGTGTGCGGACGCTATTAAACCCAAAAAACAAGATTCAAAAGGGAGCTGACCGCTTCACCGCCCTTCTTCGAAGAGGTGCTGCCACACGTACGAAGCTTCAAAGATCTCTGCAGTCTGTGCTACATTGCAACCTGCATTCAAACAGCCAAACAAATCCAGCAACGTTACGCTACCTCCGTTTGTTGGCGCCGTTATCGCCGTCTGGCGCTTCACGCTACAGTCGTCACACACTATGTTGGTTCGAGCATATTTTACGCATCGGTCGCCTTACATAGTTATCACTAAGCATATTCGGTAGTGGCCTGAGCCTGCGATTCATTTGTACATGAACGCATCCCACGTTCTTGCTGTGTTGAATCCATCTCGTGATGAGATCATCCAAGTACGTTTCTACACTGAGGAATGTACTCAAATTGGTTAGGCTTCGCTGTCCATTAATGCTCCGAGCTCGCCATTTGCTCCTGGGGAGCTAGTTGGAGCTCGCAAACCAGCTCTAATTTTCGACACGCTCGCTGTTGGAGCGACATTCATCGACCGTCTCGTGGTACAATTGTCTCACAAGTTCTTGCCTTAAAGCCCAAGAAATAAACTGCGCCATAGGTCTAGGTGAAGCCATCTTCAACATTAGGGTGACTGCTACTCATTAACATACGGCGACAAATCGGTTGGCAGACGCGACGTCACAAGCGTGGAGAGAACCTCACGCGTCTATCTGGACTAACTTCTCTGTGGGTTGGTTGCACCAGTCCAGCCTGAATGGAGAAAAATCCACAGGACAATATCTGCAATATGTAGTCCGAGTCTGTGCCGCGTTCTCAGCCACAACGTATACGGTTACCTGGAAGCACTGGACCCGCTGGTGCGAAGCAATGCAGTTTTCCCCATTCAAACCCAACACTCTTATCTGCCAGCACTCTTTGCCGTATACTGCTAGCGCTACGGGCAGGACATGGTCGATCATCATGTCCAAAATCAGTCACATCGCATGGCATCACCAGTACCAGATCGGTTTCAACGTCGGCTTTCATCCCGGCCACAAGCTCACCATCATTGGAAGGCACCGACACGACAAGCCCTCGTCGAAGAAGCACCCAGGCACAATCAAAATCATGCACGAAATCCACCGCACACATAACTTCAATTGCATCCACGACCAAGTCATATGGCTATCCACGTCTTTCCGACATTGTGATGTTAAGAGCAATTTCACCGTGCCGTACTGGCCAATCAGAAGCGTTTCATAAGCTATTTTATACAATTGTATGTCATTAGGGCTAGGTTAATCGTTTCGACACTTTCCGACAAACATTTGACGGAATCATGACTCAAATATTTTCATATACTTACCAAAACCAGGATACCTTCATATTTACGATATATTTGGAAGTTTGACACGTAGGCACGATCCTGGTTTAATCCTATGCGAGAGGGGCGACCTGCAAAGCGAGCGGAGCTTGTCTCGAGCGACCTAATTCGTGGTTCAAATCAAGTGTAGGAGTAAATTCTTTCTCCGCTACGAACACAGTCTCGCATCAGCCATAAGTCTTTCGTTCCTGCGAACACCCAGAAAGAGCGGGTCACCCTGATTAGTGAGGAGTATGTAAGTATGGACCTGGTCCAAGCGAGAATTCGAAGAGATACCTCGGGCAAGCGCCTGGCGGCTGTGATGGATCGTTTTGGCTATTACTTGGCTACTCATGAAGGTAAGAAGGGTAAGCTAGTTTAGAACCCTGAATACAGCTTAATCCACCGGCGTACCGGTACGGTAGGTGTGAATCCGGTACGACAATTGAACGGTATCCGGTACCATTTTAATTCAGCTTGAAGTTCAACCATTACAAATATTTGCATATAAAGTCCATTTTTTGTATTCTACTGCTGTCTAAAATCATCATTTTTGACAGACTTTGAAGCGTGGTCCACTTCAAAGTTTAAATGGAAACGCGTGGCCACAAAAGAAAAGCTTGGAAGCACTTGGGCGGGATTATTCGAGGTCAGATCGGCGCTGTACGGACGGCTACGCAGAGCGCACCTGTTCCAGAAGACGTGTAAGGAGCTGAAGGGAATATCGCATACGTGTCTCCCGCATGGTGAGTCCAGTGTTTGAGTAGCAGACGACTGTACTCAGTCTTTATTAATCATTTACAGCGTGCAGGTATCAGAAACGTATACCGCCAACAATAAGGTCCAGATCGAGTGAGCGCCTCGCCCCCCTCCTCGGAATAGGGACGCGTGCCATAGCCAAAGCACGACTTGAAGCAGACCTGGATTTTCAGTTGAGCTCCAGCGACGGATCGACTCAAGCAAACTCGCATCAACTCCGTTCACCTGGGGAGGCGAGCGCAGACGAATCAGCACTAGATGAGAGCGGTGATGAAATGAAGGAGAATTTTCAGTCGCCAGAACGTGTGATCACGCCAAAAAGTCACGGCGGCGAGCGCGTCGAGGATGCTGAAACCCCATTGGACACGTGGAGAAACGCCAGCCAAGTCAGAACCTCTGATACTTCGGCCGTTTCCTCCGGTATGATACCGAATCGCACAACCTGCGTGACTTCAACAGACCTGACATATCTTACGAATCAATCGAGGCTTCTGCAATTGCTGCTCTCGAAGCATCTCGCAGTCGTGTTGTGGAGGACGAAGGAGAATTCATGTCGGGATTTGAGTCTGTTCATGACGCATGGGAAGACTTTTGGAGTGTATACCCGCCGAACATGGCAGTTCCTTCCTCACCGCACAAGTTACAGCAGCAAACTGCGGAATCATAAGTTGCTCAGAAGAAGTGTTGACAAAGAAGACGTTCGAATAATTCCTCCACAATTCAAGTTTTACTCGGTCACTATGTAGTGTACTCACGGGATTGACCGTCCGTCCAAGGGCATCACGACGCGTAGACGCAAGATAATTTGGCACCTCGGTTGCTCAGCAAAGGTGAAGGGTCTACATGTAATTCATCGCAATTCGGCGGGAGACCGGAAGGTCTGCGTTTCATGGACGGGGGCCAATGCTCACATTCAGAATCCGGACATTTTCCGCTTCTACAGTGAAAATCGTCGAATCTCAGACCTCCACCTTCTTGAACAAGTGGGTAACATGCGCAAGGCTGAGTCTACTGCTAAATGAATTCTGCAGCACCTGCGGAACGTTACAGGTACGCACTTTAAACTTTTCACACAGTACTATATTTTCAAAGTTTTGACTATATGGTATGATTTGTACAGATAAAAAGCCTTGTCTTCGTCATATACATAACATTCTTGCCACAATAAAGAAGGAGCAGCGTGGACACCAGACGGATATAGAAAGACTCTACAAATTTACCACGAATTTTGTGAATTGGAGGGAAATTCTGCCGCTATGTCCATTCAAGAAGACAATGGTTGAGTACACGCAGTGTGTTTCCAGACTGCTGCGCAAAAACGCTTGTTCAAATCTTTTCCGGCAGTGATTCTTGTTGATACCACGTATGGTACCAATAAGAACACCTACAAACTGTTCAGTGTCCAGGTGGATGATGTGTTTGGAAAGGTACTGTACACAAACATGATTTTCCGTACCGGATGCACGAGTGTAATGATTGTTTTCATTGAATGCGAGTTATGTAGGGACAGTACGTCCACCACGCGTTTGTTGAGAAGGAAACCGAGATTAAATTAACTTACGTTCTCGACCATTTTAAATCTCAGAATCCCGGGTGGAGAAATATTAAAGTGGTGGTTACAGACAAAGATTTCAACGAGAAGAGCGTGCTGGCTGAAGCTTCCCGGATGCACGTCAACTTCTTTGTCAGTTTCACGTAATTGACTATCTTCGGAAAAAGGTAAAATTTAAAAATATTTTGCACTCGCATGATGCGCTATCTGTTGATTTATTTTAATTATTTAAATGTTGAAGGTTCTCAATAGCTGTAATGGACCGGGCGATGTTAAAACATAGTTAATTTCATTGTTGCAGCTTATGATCAAAGCTGAGACTCCAGAAGCTTACTCCGCGTACCGTCAACACATGATTCGCGCTCTGGACGGAGACGTGAACGATCTTTTGTCCAATATTTTGAAGCCAATTGGGAAAATTGTAAGCAGGAATGGGTGAATAATTCCCGAGACAATCTGCCTCATCTGAATAATCACACGAATAATCGGATTGAAAGTAGATGGGGTAAGGTCAAACAACTTGTGGAAGGTGGAGATACGATTGACGAATTAGTAAGTGCACTCATAATGCTTCAAGAGTGGGCACAAAAGAACGGTATGAGACCGAGTTTCGAAGTCTGGGAACGAGACAGACGCCTAATGCGGCCGACGCATCGGATCCTGAATTACGAAGCTTGGCTGGTTTTTTGTCGAACTATGCGTACAATTTGGTTCGCGATCAATATCAATTCGCTATATCGAGTAAAGCCAAGTACACAGTCACGGTTGTGGATGATACGTGTTGCATCAAGTCATCTAGAGAGAGTGACAACAGAATGTACACGCTCAACATTAAGTTACGTCTTTCTGTAAGAATTTATCCGGTTTTAGTATGTACTCACCGGACGTTTTGTGTTTTTTAGGAATTTATATGTGATTTCATCTTTATGAAAACCATGCTGTTGCCGTGCAGACACGTTATTTTCTTTCGACACAGCCGGGGTTTCGAGTCTTCACTTCCTCCATCGAGGGTTTACACCACGCAATGGTGCTTGTATGCAAGATAGAATGATATATCCTCCGGTGATATAGACGTCGAAGGCTCCCTGCTCACTGAATATAGAGAAACCTCTACGAAAAGACAAAAAACCGTGATGAAAAATACGTGGAAGCCCGTGCACTTTGCTCTCAAATTCAAGGACTTATGTCAGACCTGAACGCAAATGAATTTGCTGCAACAATGGATATCTTACGTGTTGTGCAAAATAAATGCCGAAGTGGGGATATTAGTTTGGGTGGCAACACTGAACTAAATGAGGTAAATTACTAAAAGAAGGAGCCAGCGAAAGCCTCCCAAAAAAAGCTTCGACACTCTCGATGACGACCTCTATGGTCAAAGGCGATGTGCTGGTGTCCAGTTTCGAGAAAACTGGAGCCGAGATTCGATTTTCACCAGCGCCTAAGAGATCGCAAGCGTCCCGGAGAAAGGCAAACAAGGCCCAGAAGGCGGAAACTTTGAATAGAGTCAAACGTCAAGCAACACTATTAGCGTCTACCCCGAACTCAAGGCCGCCTACTTTAGAAGAGCTCGGCGTTCTACTAGAAAACCGGTACTCCTACAAAATTGCTGGAAAAATGGTGCGTGTACATATAACCATTTTTTCTTCACTTACAGCACTGATATGTATTGCTATTTTGATACAGGTCGAATTTCTACCTCTCCAAGTCATCATAGGTGCGGACCACTAGTAATACAGCGAATGAACGTGGGTCAGCCACTACCGAACCCAAACCGGATGCCACCCCAACCGCCATCAGCGAAATGCAAGTGCATTTGGCTGGCGAGGACACATGTGGCAGCCCTCATCTAGCGCGATGGGGTGTGCTAGGTTACTACACTCTTGAGCAACTGATTACAATGAGGAAAGTGATCGATGCGAGAGCTTCGATGAGAAGCGTGGAGAAAACTCTACAGTGAATTGACGCCATTGTTCTTCCTCTAATTGGCCAGCAACCACCCTTCGATGATCTTACTTGGGTCCAAAAGGTATGTCCGGTTTTCTAGTCGGTTTATTACGGTGTATACAATACTAACAGCAATGGCCAGCAACCACCATTCGATGATCTTACGTGGGTCCAAAAGGTATGTCCGGTTTTCTAGTCGGTTTATTACGGTGTATACAATACTAACAGCACTCTTGATTGTTAGATCTTTTACAGGAAAAAAGTCTCAAACATGGTTCTGAACGAGTTTACGTATGGAAATGAACAAATGACGGGGGACAGTTTACTCAGCTTCCGAGACAAGGAATGGCTGAGCTCATGGTGTATCTTGGCAGGATTGCAATTTCTGACGATGAATTACCTATCGAAGCGAGTGGCTCTAATTTGCCCCGACTGGTTTCCTTTTAAGGACAAGGATGTGAAAGCTAAGTGTGCACAGGCACATGGAGCTTTTAGAGACGAAGTACAAAGAATTTGTGGCGTCGTCAACGCAGGTGGATTTCACTGGGTGGCCTTTTACGTAGACAAAACGACACAACCCGTTACATGTACTATGTTCGACCCTCAGCAAAACAAGAATAATTACAAGATGCTGGAGCACGGACTAAAATAATCTGTCATTTCGCAGCTGAGTTCACCGGACCAAGTTGAATACAAGATTTACGACCGGATCAAGTGGAAGACGGACACTGGTGTGGAGTATGGGCTCTTTTCTTTTTGGAGACTATGATAACAGGGCATGTATGGGCAGATGAGTGCTATTCCCGCGAGCAGTGTTATCGACTCCGCTATCTAGCGCATATCATTCAGGATGCCGATGCATTCGTCGTTTAGGACATCTAAGAAGTATTAATGAGCTCAGTAAACGATTACATTAATACATTTACCACTTGCATCCTCAATCATTACGTGAACTCGTTGATTTTTTTTTACATACATCACATGTATAATGTGAAGACCCTGCACTAGCAAGTGTACGCACGGGCAAAGACTTCAAGCAGTTTAAGCATCCAGTGGAGTGACACTGTAACCTAACAATATTTTATTTGAGACATAGATAATATACTCATATTCATTTATAATAAATTAAGAATATTAATTCATGACCCTATTAATAGTTGGGTCTTTAGTTAACTTCTAAACCTTATGCTTTTAAATCACGCTCTTGGAAAGTTAGAATAAGGAGGCGTTAATATATTTAAACCAAATGAGTAATAATAAATTCCCTTAGTGCCGGTTCAGATATCAACATAATATTTTAGAACTGAAAGTATTGTATTTCTGTAGGTTTAGAAGGTATAAGTTTATCAGGAAACATCCCAACCTTTTTATGTTCCTAATATTTATGCGACGACTGGCTTCTATTTTTATAAGGTTAAACGAGTCTCTTCTAAAACATTTACGATACTTTTATTGTTACCTTTGCTGTTACTTATTAGTTTATTCTTAAATGTTTTAAATATTTAGTTTATGTGCTGGATAAAATCTTTTGTGTCGTTTCAATCCATCACCATATATATTTTTTATTAAAAATGGTGAATGTGAGAGTAACTTTAAATCTTTCCAAAACTTTAATAAACGTTAAAAATTATTTTCAAAATGAACCAAATGAAAGGATTGTGCTGGTAGTGCAAAATAAAAAGAATGTTTAACGAAAAGTGCAAACGGGTACTATATTTGGGGAAATGGATGGGCTGAAACTGAACAATGTATCAGTAAGCGATATCATACCTTCCACAACGAGAAATCTCAAGTATCTTTTGCATAAAGGGCCAGCAAGCTTTGTTTATAGCAAACTCAATTTTATAATGTAGGTGTAGATAGGTCAAGTTTAAAAGTTTTTTTGATTTTTTATAAATTTATGACTCGAAACTGAGTAGTGACCTGTAAAAGCGCTGACGGGCTGTCGCCAAAGATTTTTTACTTTTTTAAAATTGTTTATTTAAAAAATTAAGTTAAAGATGAATCAAAATAATAAAATTTTGATCACCGCATAAAATATATATAAAAAACTGTCCCCGATAAAAAAATAAGTCGTATATACGATAAGCATGACAGTTGATCCTTTTATAACAATTTTTAATTCTTCATCTATTTAAATATTTTTTTAAATATAAACGATAATATACATTTAAGCTTTAAAAAAATACGTCTTGAAACTGAGCGGTAACCTGTAAAGCGCTAATGGGCTGTTGTCAAAGGATGTCAAAGGATTGATTTATTTTTTATTTCTTTTAAAAATCTTTTTGTTAAAGTAATAAATGCATAATATTTAAATTCAAGTTCACCCCGAAAATTCTTTTTTAAAAACACAAAGTATCCACGAAATAAGTCTTATAAACGATAGCCATGACAAGTGATCCTTTATAAAAAAAAATATTCTTCATATATTTCAATATTTTTTATTTAAACGATATATTACATTTAATTAGGAAGAAGTAAACCCACGCAGATATTCTACAACAACGCCGGCTGACACAACTCCACTGCTCTATGGTCATAGGCAGGGCCTCGTACATAAAATCAATTGTTTTAGCGAATCAGAAGAAAAAACGTTACTTTGTTTTAGCGAGTAACAACAACAAGAGCAGAAGCGATGGACGGCGATAAAATGCACCTCCGCCAAAGTAAAACTACGCACAGCTCCTAAATGTGTAAAAGCAGCAGCACTAGAATATCGAGGAAAAGTGAGAAGGCATGCAACTCGCTAACCAAGTTTCTTCGTCTTATGGGGCCAGTTCATTCCAGTGATTGTTTACGTGGATTAGGTATCAGACGGAATCATATGACATCATATGTGTCCTGAAGAGCATCTTCATGTCATTGAGCCTGTTGAGCCCAATGATGGTGGTGGCTTTCATACGTGACATTGGGTCACACGAGATCGTACGTGATCACATGTGCGTGGAAAAGTTCTTCGTCTCATGGAGCCAGTTGGTTCCTCAGTCTCATACGTGGCTTATTATTCATACAAGATCATGCGGTAGAATTTTGGCATACGAAGTCTTTTGCAATCATGGAGCCAGTTGGACCCAACGATGATGATGCTTTTCATACGGCATTCCCTGTTTGGCTGTTTTATCCTTGACTCTTGTGGTTTCGCTCATATGAGCAGTCGACTGCGACGAGGGAGCAGAATCATAAACTGGCGTATGTGAGCGGCGCCTCCCATAGCTGCCTCATCCGGGGTTCACCCGGGATTCCTTTCCGGGTCTCTTTATGCGATTCCCCTCGTCAACCGCTCAAGATGGCATCAATGGCAGTCGACACCACACGCTCGCATATGTGCGTGTTCGAGAGCTGCAACACGACCCTCGACCCACGGAACTTTAAGCATACGTCACCACCTGAATGGCAACGGGTGGGGTGGGGGGTGGGGTGTACACTGTCGTCCTCATGCGTTCGTACCAGCGACCGAACCCCAACTACGTCTCACCGGAGGAGCTCTCGACTCTTCCCAAGGATGGCCAAATACATCGACGCGTTAGCCCGAACATCGGCAGGACAAGAGATTTTCGCCGTGCCATGGTGGTGAGCGCCAACGCCAACCGGAGGAAGACGAGCGTCAACGACGTGCCATGCATGAGGAACGTCAACGCCAACGCGAAGAACAAGAGATTTGCGTCGCTAGCGCCTCGACGCGACCATTGGCCAAGCGGCTGTCAGCAAGGCCCAAGCCCATGCCTCCGATGCGCGTCACCGTGATACGAGGACCCGCCGGCCCTAAGCATCACGGAGCACGGCTAAAGAGCGGGATGCCGACGTCCACAATCACTATGATGTGGCTTCGGAGCAGTCGCGACAGTCGCAGCCTGCGGCTTTGCAGCGCGCGTTTGAAGGAATAATAGCCTCAATGGATATCGTCCACGGGGACATGTCTTCACTCACGATTGCGCTCGAGCGGGCCATGCGCTCCTCGAAAGAGCTACTAGCGCTACCCGCCGCCGTCAAGTGTATCCTGGCGGCGATCACTGCCATGGAGCAGAACCAAAACGACATCATGGCTGCGATCGCCGCCACGGAAAATGAGGTGAAGACGGTGCGCAAGGAGGCCGCTAACTACTTCGCCGCTTTCGAGACGGAGCTGAATGCGAAGTTTGCACGCATCGAGCAGATGAACGGTAGAGACGACGAAGATCGAGAAGAGGACACGCCGTCGTCTGCTGACGAGGAGGACGTTGTCAAATGTCGTCGCTCCACCCAAGCCGGACCTCCCAGGAAGAAGTCCAAGGTGAAGACGGTCGACGAGGAGGATACGATCGAAGAGTTCATCGCTGCCCATTTCGCGACCTTCGACAAACCAATCACAGTCGACGACATCCGTACGATTGATTCGATGGACGAGTTCTCGAAAGATAAGGCAGTGGAATTGGGTGCCTTTCATAATCTACCCAAACGAATTAAGTCACAGTTGGTTTAATACCCCTTTTTATCACTTCTTGGTCAGTTTTTATCCGTCTGCGGAATCAGGTGCCAAAAAACGACGACCGAAACCATGTGATAAAAGGTCCTGTGGCCCGGAACAAGTGTCTCAATTATATAAATTTAGTACATGTTTGTAAACGTATATAAACGAGACAATATGAAAAGGACAGAAATGTGGAACGATCTTCGAGTGCAAAGGATGCACCTGTATGAGATCCCCGTGCCTTCGTGGTAGTACTACATCTATCTAGAGCGCGCGCTCTTGCAATACAGACACTTATACAGTTGCGTAAGCGTCTGGCAGACGAACTTATGCGTACCGAACACGCTAGGATTGTCAGAATACGGCATTGGCTGACTGTGCCATGCCTACCTGTTCTGGAAAATGCTCCTTGGATGTATGTGTGGAAGTTCGGTACGGATGAGAATTTCATCACTATTACGGGTTTATGCAGGTAAATGCATTCCAATCATCTGAACATATACTATTGAGTTCTTAATTTTTGCTGTTTCCTTTATCTGCTCTGTAGGGGAACTTTCAATAGACCCTTGCATAGGTTTCGAGAGGTTTTCCGCATCCAACGCATAAATGCATTCCAATCATCTGAACATATACTATTGAGTTCTTAATATTTGCTGTTTCCTTTATCCGCTCTGTAGGGGAACTTTCAATAGACCCTTGCATAGGTTTCGAGAGGTTTTCCGCATCCAACGCTACAATTCTATCGGTGGTCGTCCAAGAAAACTCCAGTACGAGCATCAAGTGATGGGTCTACTAATGGCATTTACGTTGGCTCTATGGGTCAAAAAGCGCTCTGTTCTCAATTTGGTGTCCCTAATTCTACTCTTAGTAGGACGCTCAACGAAGCGGAGGAGGCCATGAAGTTGGCATTTAGCAGGTTTCTCTCCGGCCCGTATTGTATGGCCAACACTCCGGTGCCAAAAAGCGCTAGCCAAATTAACTGCTGCACGTGATCCTCTGTTACCCTTTACATGGGGATTTATTGATGGCAAAAATTACACAGTGGGTATCAGATATTATATATCTTAGCTTTTGTTATTATTGTTAATAAAATTGTTATACTAAATCTATTTATGTGTATTGTATACTAAGGTAATGGAGCCGCCCCGACGCGATGTTCAAAACGCGCAATATAATGGTTGGCTTCATGGAGTATTCGTTACTGGAACGCTATGTTTCTCTGCCGACGGTATAATCGTATGGAGCAAACATAACTGTCCAGGAAGCTGGAACGACTCGGACACGAGTTTCCAGTTTCGCGAGGCACTACTGGACCCCTTATTAATTCCCGACCCCAGGATGGGCGTCATATCTAACAGTGCCTCCCGTGCGGGGATGAGATAGTTGGTCGAATTTTGACACCTCTAAAGGAGGGTGACGTCGGTCGTCTACAGCCGTCTGTTCGTGTGGTTTCACAGCGCTTATCAAGAGCGATGACTTTCGTAAGGCAGGCAGCCGAATGGGGCATGGGTTCCGTCGAAAAGGTGTTCAAGCGTCTGCTGCATAGATTACCCCATGATAAAGACAAACGCGGTCTTCGGTTAGATAATTTATTTCGGCTTGCAAACTATAGAGTCCGCACCTTAGAAGTTAGTCAGATTCGAACAACATTTGTTCATGGAAAGGAAGATAACTTGTAAATAAACTTCAAAGTTATAAAGTAAGAAATCGCTTGGCAAACGCAGTTATGTATTCACGTAATAATTACTTTTTGGCGATGTTTCTCAGCAGCAATATCATCTGCTCGTGTCTTTGACGAGCTTCAGACCTGTCAAGAGCTAAACGCTCTTCAAAACGTCTTTTGTTTTCCTCCTTTCGATCTATACTCGAGCCTCACGTTCGATATCAGCTTGTAGCTGCTCCTCGCGATGTTTGCGAGCTAGTTGAAGATCTAGCAAACGGCAACGTTCAAAAAGCTCCGCGTCTTCCCGTCTGATTGCTTCCCTATCTTCGCGGTCCCGCCGCTCCAGTTCCAGGCGTTCGTTTCTTTCAACACGCCTCTGTCGATCCTTGGCCTCCGCTCGTCGATCCGCCTCCATTTGTAGTAGCAACAGCATTCGTATCATTTCACCCCCTCGTCGCTCCTTTTCCGTTCTGCTTCGTCCAGATCCTTCTGAATTTCAGAAATTCTTTGTCTGGCCCTAATTCGCTTAGACTTTGAAAACGAAGGCGTGCTGTTAGAGCCGTCGGTTCGATACTCTATAGACCCAGCCCTTTTGCCAGTCTCGTGAGAGACTCCCTGCGTCATCAAGCCAATATTGTCGCGAAGGACGCGTATATCTTGCCCTCCTAAACGATGCTTGAAATGTTCAGGGGTCTATTCTCGTTCATTTCTCTTGAATCGGCCTCTGCACGAAGGGGATCACGAAACAGGGTCGGGCCATTCTGTGTTGCAACTGTAGGTAGGGGCACCTTACGCTTACCTCTGGGTCTTCCACCATATGGAGCTGGAGAGGGTGTGTGTGCTAGATCTCCCCAGATACCCGCGGCACGCTTCCGTTGACAGACGGAGTGCTCGATGATGGTTGTGTCCTTCTTCTACTAGTACTCGTATTTGGCAGCCAACACGTCTATGGAGGATGTAGTCAGAGGCTCCACCTCTACTTCGCGGGTTGAATTCTGTAACCGGGTTTCCAATCCGACGTCCGGATTCTCAGCATTCGTACCCAAAGCATTATATGTGCCATCTTCGTCAGTCGAAGACTCCATTAAATGTGCTAAAGCGACATCCACAGGACCTGATCTAGTTAGAATAGTTCCTGGTACGTACGATGAAGTCTTTCGTACAGGTGTACCGACTGTAGACGATTCGTTGACGTCTCGCACCGAAGAGGACAGTTCTGGAGAAGGAGGGGTGTCTTCACTGACAACAAATGTGTCTCTATCTGCAGAATCGAGTGCATCATGCTCTACAGAAGTGGAGAGTTCGTTTTCTTCTGTTATACTGGCGCCCTGACGGTGGGCTCGATCTCGAGCTAATTTATCCAGTGTAGAGGCGGCAACGGTAACACATTCGTTCTGGCTGGACTCCAGATCCAGGTCCAATCCAGGTCCTCGATGAAATCATCATCATCTTCTCCACAGTCTAGCCCGTCGTGGGATGTGTGGGCTCCACCTGATTTTTCAATCATTCTGTGTGCCTTCTTAACCCATATGACAGGTTTCATTTTGGCGGGAACCCACCCCGACCTGTAGGTTTAGCAGTTTGATACAGTTTCTTGAACTTCCTTTTGAGCGAATCATAGTATCTTTCGGGTGTATCTCTTGAACGACTCGCGTAGAATCTAACAGCTAATTGTTCCCACATGCTTCTACCAATTGATAGAATATCCTCAGGCAAAGAACAGAGAAGAAGCTGGTCCTGTAGATTATAGTTCACATACCCCGATCTGCGACCTCTCTGCATGAACGTAAACGGCATTGTGATGTAATTCATGTTTCTATGATCACTGTAAGTGCCAACAGGAGAGACAGAGGAAAACGTACCCCGGCCATGCCTCCCGCCATGCCTACAAACTACAGACACACCAACGTGGGTTGATATTCGAAAGTGCGGGGGGAA
>JAIKVB010000620.1:0-21902 GCA_024679045.1 Phytophthora brassicae
GGTGGAAGCACCGCTTCCTCGTGTAACAGTTAGCTTCACTCGGACGCTGGAAAACCTTGAACTAATAATTGTACGTAGAGTTTCTTGTGTAAAAGTTGAGCCGCGTGGCTACATGGCGGATAAATCGTAGGCCATTCATGATGAATGAGCGGATGAATTTCATCCGCTCATATACACTTGTCCAACACTACACTGTAGTCACGGCATCAATACTGTTCTGCTCTATAAATAGAAAATGTTAGTCATAGGAACGAACACGACAGTAACAGTGAAGTATGGAAAAATAGGAGACAGTTAACAGATCACTACGCAGCGCTTGCTTCACGCATTGTTCAATTACATTATAAGTTAAACCTTGCTCTCCATGTCGTTTTTTCGTGCGGTAAAGGAGATGGCGCGACGCACATCGGGGATCATCGCAAAGCTGTTGATGAGGAAGAAGACACTGCCGATCACGTAGAAGGTGATGGCCTTGTTCATGTAGTGAGTGCCTTCGTCAACAAGGTTGATGTATCGGGGCAGGTAGTACCAGCTGCCAATGGTGAAGAGAAGTGCACCGATGAACGTGCCGAGTGCGGCAACGGTGGCCCAGCAGAAAGCGTTCTTGACGAGGAAACCAGAGCCTCGCGGGTCCTCGTGGGTCATGCAGATGAAGACGATCTCAACGACAGCGGCGATGCAGAACAAGATACTGCCGAAGAAGAACGCCCAGCAGCCGAGCTCGGGCGACTTGAGGTACCACGACGGCAGGAAGTAGAGCGCGCCGAGGATAAAGATGGATGAAGCCATGTAGTTACACAATGCATTGAATGCGCGCAGGACCTGGCGAAGTTGCGTGCCGTGGTTGTAGCGGATAGTCTGGATGAAGTCCAGATTGGCACCCGTGAAGAACATTATGCAGCCGACCACGAAGCACCAACTGGCGAAGAGACCGGCCTTGCCATCCCATAAGACGGAGTACTCAGGGTAGAAGTAGATGGAGCCCACCAAGAAAAGCACTGAGCCGAGGAAGAAGGTAACGACGCGCGAGATCTCGATACACTTTTCCCACATGGCAAGCTCGTGGGCGTTATGCAGAAGGACCTCCGGTTGGCGTGGGGTCATCTGGACCGAGTAGTGCGAATTACGAGGGGACATTCCTGGCATGATTTGGGTTTACTTGTCTGCTTAGTGGACCACTTGACTACTTGATGGTGAATTTTTAAATGAAAGCAAAGTTTGACACGCGATACTGGGAGAGAGGAGTCTGCAGGTGGGATCTGTTCGAGGGTCAGCCGTGCATTCGGAACCCTAGCAAACTGGCCAAAGCCGTGTTTGCTGTGTTTGCGATGAGCTGATGAACTCGACACGCCACCAACAACAACACGGGAAAGAAAGTGACTCGGTTTTACTATAGTAGCGCTGAAGTTTCCGTGGGTACGCCGACCAGCTGAAAGCCGGTGTAGTGTCTGGAACCCACATGTGTCCGACACATCTTGCATGACTTTTTTGGCGGACTGCATAGGAAAAATACGCTTTCCTTTGGAAACGAGGCAGTGGCTTGCTTACAGGCCCTGAACCAGGCGGAACCACTGGAGTTTTGGTTATAGCTTGGCTGCTGATCGTCGTTGCCAACACCACTGTTCTTTGAGGGACCCTGAAGATGAAGTGGGTGTTGCGCTGCCCGCGTCACACTTCAATTTAAAGTTTGAAGAGGGATAGTGCTGTTGGATGCGTTTAGCAATCACAAAGGCTGTAAATGCAGAGAGAGTGCGCTGGGAGCACAGAAGAGGGGTGTTCGTCTCATCAAGAAGTTCTCCGATCCGTTGAAACACGGCTTCGCACGCCGAAATCCAGTGAGCCAGCCACAGTAGTAAACCATCTGTGGTGCCAGGCCTTCACGTTATTAATAATTGGTTGCATGACACAGTACTGCACCCGAAACGGCTACAGTACTGGCCAGTCGATCTTGTCCGTTTCGTTTGGATTTACATCGTCACTGGTATTCCCCGCCCGCCTCATACCGCCTCATACTATCAATAGACTGCTTGGACTCCTGAATAGCTTCAACAAGAACAGGAATCGCTCAGGAGAAAATGCAAGCGCACAAAGACAATTGTGCTGCAATTGAAGACACACTTTGACTTTGAGATGGAACTTGATACCTTCCATCCAGGGTGGAACTCAGCTGATATCATGTTGCAGTTGTCGTGTTAAGTACGAGAGTCCGTTCTGTCGTGCCAACACGCAGAAATCCAGGAGGATGCGTTCTGCCAACACGCCAAAACCCGGATCTGGTTCGCCTTCCCCGATCAACCACTCCATGTTGCAGTTGTCGTGTTAAGTACGAGAGTCCGTTCTGTCGTACCAACACGCAGAAATTTAGGAGGATGCGTTCTGCCAACACGCCAAAACCCGGATCTGGTTCGCCTTCCCCGATCAACCACTATTAAAACTGGCATCGTCTCTGCGTATCGCCGCCTTTGTAGAACATTGCTGTTAATGAGCGTCAAGGTTCTTGCATACATGTATGTACTCGCATTGGGATATTTGCTGTAGATCAGACTGTCAGCCAAATCAACCCCACGCCGGAACTTCGCGCAAACGCTCCTCGCGTGGTTGTTTAAACTCAGTGTTGGACGCCACGTTGAGCATGTTATTGCCTTCAAGATCAGCAGATGAACGTAGCAGTAATTGCAGTTGAAGCGATATTGTGAATCGCTTGACGCACCTCTTCACTTCAACTCGGATGTATTAATATGTCATGTCCACCACATTATTACGTAACTTGGTGTAAACTTACATAATAATATTCCAATACCGGTAATCGGCCCCCAACTGCCGATCCTCATCAACCGAGCCAATTCCGACCAAGCCTCCGCCGCCATGAAGAAGACGCGCATGTCCATCGACGACATCCACGCGATGGTTGGGAGCATCCGCGCCAACGTTGTCAACATGCGCGTGACGAACATCTATGACGTACAGGGACAAGGCGACAGCGGCGCGGCCAAGACGTACATCCTCAAGCTGCATCAGCCTCCTTTCCCTAAGGTGTTCCTCCTGCTCGAGTCAGGCGTACGCTTCCACACCAGTAAATACGCACGAGACGCTAAGGCCGGCAATACGCTTCCCAGTCAGTTCACAATGAAGCTTCGCAAGCACCTGCGCGGCAAGAGACTGTCGGCTCTCACGCAGTTAGAAGGCGACCGCGTCGTGGACTTCACATTCGGTCAGGATGCGCTTAAGTGCCACCTGATCCTGGAGCTCTATGCTTCGGGAAACATCATTCTTACGGACGGGAACTACCAGATCTTGTCGCTACTACGTACGCATCGCTTCGACGAGAACGTTAAGATGGCGGTTAAGCAGGTGTATCCCGTGCAGTTGCTTGGCGATCAGGAGAAGCAGCGCGGTATCCAGACTCCTACGCAGCTTGTGGACTTTGTCAATAGGTGGTTTGAAGAGCAAGAGGCCAAGGCGGCGATGGCTCTGCCTGGCAAGACGCAGAAGAAGAAAAAGGCACAGACGATTAAGCAGTTGCTGCTTGTCAAAGACTCGACTTTTGGCGGTCTGGGTCCTGTGATCATTGAGCACTGTTTAGTGGGAGCTGGCATTTCCCCCACGTTGAAGCTCAAGAATGCCGCAGAGTTCACAGTTCTAGGTGATGAGAAGCTAGCGGCCTTGCTGGCTGAGATTCAGGAAGGCTGGAAACTACTGGAACGGCTTCAGGATGAGCAAATGTCGGTCAATGGACCGATTCCTGTCCAAAAGGATGACGATAGTGTTGACAATGGGGAAGAAGAGGAAGTCGCTACTATTTCGACAAAAGAACCTTCAGGTTCGTCTCAAAAGTGCGGATTTATCATTCTGAAGGATACGGCAGATGAGAGCGCACCGGTGCAGTTTGAGGAGTTTACACCATTTCTCTATGCTCAGCATTTGCAAGGACACAAGAAGGTGCGCAGCTTTAACACGTTTGACGAAGCTGTCGATGAGTACTTTTCACGCTTTGAGGCTGAGACTGCCGAGGTGGCAAAGCAGAGCGCGCAGCTTGCGGCAGAAAACAAACTTGCAAAGCTCAAGAAGAACCAGCAGCAGCAACTCGCTCAACTGCGTGAAGTTCAGGAGCAGAGCTTTCAAGACGCGCAGCTCCTTGAAGCCAACCAGCAAGATGTGGAAAACGTCTTGCTTGTGATTCGAAGTGCGTTGGCCAGTGGGATGGATTGGCGCGGTCTGGAAGAGCTCGTGCGTTACGAGCAAAAGAACGGCAACCCCGTGGCGAGCCTCATTCACAAGCTTGACTTGGAGCACAACCGTGTGGCTATCTTACTCTGTGATGACGATGATGATGGAGGTTTGAATGGAGGCGATGGTACCGGTGAGGAGGATCAGCAGGCACACGTTATCTGGATCGACTTGTCGCTTTCGGCTCTAGCTAATGCTCGTGAAATTTACAGTGTGATGACGATGATGATGGAGGTCTGAATGGAGGCGATGGTACTGGTGAGGAGGATCAACAGGCACACGTTATCTGGATCGACTTGTCGCTTTCGGCTCTAGCTAATGCTCGTGAAATTTACACCAAGAAGAAAAAGGCGGGTGCCAAGGTGCAGAAAGCCACAGAAGCGACTGACAAAGCGATTGCGTTGGCCGAGAAGAACACTAAGAAAAGAAGAAGGCGGGTGCGAAGGTGCAGAAAGCCACAGAAGCGACTGACAAAGCGATTGCGTTGGCCGAGAAGAACACTAAGAAGACGTTGGAGAAGCAGCAAACGAAGCGCAATGTTATCTACCAGCGCCGCAAAACGCTTTGGTTTGAGAAATTCCACTGGTTCCTCACCAATGAAAAGTACTTGGTGGTGGCAGGAAAAGATGCTCATCAGAACGAGTTGCTGGTGAAACGCTACTTGCGTAAGGGCGACGCCTACGTCCACGCTGACCTTCACGGTGCTGCTACCTGTATCGTGCGCAATCACGCGACTGTGAAGGATAAAAAGACCCGTGAACTGCCTCCGATTCCAGTGGCTACGCTCGAACAAGCAGGATGTATGAGTGTCTGTCGGAGTAACGCGTGGACTAGCCAGGTGATCGCTGGTGCCTACTGGGTGCATGCTGACCAGGTCTCTAAGACCGCGCCTGCAGGTGAATACCTCACAACGGGTAGCTTTATGATTCGTGGCAAGAAGAACTACATCCAGCCGTCACGACTTGAGATGGGTTTGGCCATTCTCTTCCGTGTCGATGAGAGCTGCATCAGCAACCACGGGCGCCAAGGCGATGGAAGGGTACTTCAAGCGTCAGAGATCTTTGAAGAAGAAGAGGAAGACAACAATGGGAATCAAGCTGATGAAGCAGCAGCAGCAGACAAAGATACTGAAGACAAGAAACAGCAGCAGCGGAAAACTCAAGCTGCTCAGAAAGAACTCGTTGCCGTCCAAGTGAACGAGCAAGTCGATGAAAAAGAGCAAGAGGAGACGTCCGAGCAAGCTCAACGTGATGGTAAGAAGCGTTTGTCAGCGAAGGAGCGTCGCGACTTGAAGAAGGGTAAAGCGCCAGCTCACGAGGACTCTGTAGATGAGCACTCTTCAGCACAACAAAAGAAGTCGAATGGCAAAGAAAAGGGTCTTCCTCCAGTTCCGCAACAGAATAAGAGTGTGCGAGGCAAGAAAGGCAAAATGAAGAAGATGAAGAAGAAATATGCAGACCAGGATGATGAAGACCGTCGCTTACGTATGGAAGCACTGGGTCACGTGGTTGAGGAGGAGCAGGAGGACGATGAGGAGAACGACACGGTAGAACAGTCGAGTGATGAGGACGGAGAGAGCACGATCGATTCTAAGCCTGAGGCGAGTGAGGAATACATTCGTCAGCAGCGTGAGAAGAAGGAGAAATACTTGGAGGAGCAGGAAGACGAGGCTGAGGGCGTCGACTTCTTCGACGCGTTCACGGGCGAGCCATTGCCGAACGACCTCGTGCTGTTTGCGATGCCCATGTGTGCACCGTACGCTTCTCTGACCAAGTACAAGTACAAGGTGAAGCTCACGCCTGGTAGTCAGAAGAAGGGTAAGGCAGCCAAGCAAGCGATGGAGCACTTTTATGCGTCCAATTTTAAGGACGAGAAGGACGCGAATAAAGCAGGAGTGCTGCAGATGCAGAGCGAGGCGGACGACGAGCCCCAGCCGGATGTGAACCCGATCGTGGTGCAGCGCGAGCTCATGCGCTGCATCCTCGAGAATGAGCTGGTCAATTGTATGGTGGGTCCCGTCAAGATCTCAGCGCCAGGTCTTCACGGCCCCAACGCTAAGAAAGGTGGCAAGCGGCCGTCTGGCAAGCCCAAGAAGAAAGGCAAAAAGTAAGATGGCTACACTTGCTAGGTAACATGGCTACACTTGCTTTAACGTTTTCTGCCAATCACATCTATTTCCCTTTCGAATCCGATTGTTCGCTTTCATTCCCAGATCTGGGGCATCACAATCGAAGTGTCAGCAAGGGAACAGAAGACAAATCGGAGCCGCCTACCACCCCCAAACGCAGGAAGATGCAGGAAGTGGAGTTGCGCGCATTCCAGCGCGAGATCCTGGAGCTGGCGCGCGAGAAGAACGTGGTGATGGTGGGGGACACGGGTATCGGCAAGACATTCCTGGCCATTGCACTGCTTAGTGAGCAGGATTACTCGGGAGACAAGCGCGCATTCTTCATGGCCCCCACGCGCCAGTTGGTGGTGCAGATCACGGCCAAGATCCGCCAGACGAGTACGCTGAGAGTCAACTCGTACTGTGGCAGCACAGCTGATCTTTGGGATGCAACGCAGTGGGAGCGCGAACTCATGTTCACGCGAGTGTTTGTGTGCACCCCCGAGATTGTCCGCAACGTGCTTCTTAAGGGCTACGTGAGACTCAGCAACATGAATTTACTGGTGTTTGATGAGTGTCATCACGTCACAAAGCGCCATCCGTACGCGCAGGTGATTAAGATGTTCAACCAGGAGGAACCCAACTCGATGCCCCGGATATTCGGCACTACAGCGTGTCCGACGCGCCACTGTGCGGAGAAACTGCATGCGGAGATGAAGAAGGTAGAGCTGGATAAGAGCCAGATCGCCGAGTTCGCAGCTGCGGCCCCGATGGTGTTCGAGACTTATCCTTTGCAGAAGCCGTGGGGTGTGCAAGGAGAAGAAGAGGCAGCGGTAAAAAGCACCTGGGTCTACGATAACATGGAGAAAGAGCTGCAGGAGGTGAAGGCGGTGGAAGTGTTTGACAAACTGATGAAGAAAGGAAAGAGCGATGCGTCTATGGACTCGGGCAAGCTGGAGAAGGCCAGGAAGAAATTCTTGCAGAACTGCATTACTATCTACAAGAACCTGGGTCCGTGGTGCTTCTACCGGTTTGCAGAGCTAGAAATCCACCGTTTGGCAATTTCGGCGTCGCTGCTCATTACTGTCCCTGGTAGTATGTTTGGGCTGGACAGTGACGCAGTCAAGACCATGTACCTGCTGAGTGCCAAGCGTGATGGATGTAACTTTGCTTGTACGACGAAGGTTGAGAAGGTCGAGGAGATTCTACGTGCGCAATTATTTGATGTAGAAGGCAACGTCGAGGAGGTGGAAGGGGTTGAGCTAGACAATAGCGACGTCTCGGACAGTGATACTGAAGCTGCTGATGGTCCAGTTGGAAGTGGTGCATCCCCTGCAGGTGAAGGCGGCGAAGAAAACGTGCGAGGCCGCCTGGATCTACAAGGAATCGTTTTTGTAAACACCCGGTCGGAATGTCGTGTATTCTCAGACTTTCTCAACGAAAAATTTGCTCCTGACGACGGAGACAGCGAAGAACCCGTTGATGAAGAGATTCCTGTTGGGCGGAACGACCTGCAGTCGGATGAAACACCAACACAACAGGTGTTTGCGAGTATTCTGGGGCGAGCATCACGGAGCGACACTGCTTCATTCCAGCTTCCTAAGATGGAAACGACACTGAAAGAGTTTGAATCTGGATCCACTCGTGTCCTGGTTTCCACCGCTGTATCTGTGGAAGGAGTTGATTTCCCACAATGTGGTTTGATTGTGGTGATGGACCGTGTTGGGACTGCACGTATGCTGGTTCAATTGAAAGGCCGTGCTCGTCACGAGGATGGTATCGTGTACTACTTGGCCGAGGAGAACGATTTGGGTCACGAAGTGTATTACAAGCAGCTGGTAAGTCAAGTGGATGTGATCGACAAGCTTCAGTTCTCACGTGAAAAAGTGGAGACAATTCAGCAACAGCCACGATCAATTGCAGCTCAGATGATGAGTGCTGGTGTGCACAAGATTGAGATCGAGTCCACTGGTGCTGTTCTGGATCTGGATAGTAGTATCGCTTGTATTAACCAGTTTTGTCAGTCTCTTCCAAGCACTTTGTTCACTGTTGATGCGAAGCGATTGTATACGATCTCGGAGGAACGTTATGGTGGAAAGAGTATGTTCACAGCAGAGCTCAATCTTCCCATGGAACTGGAGCTGGAAGCGTTCCGTAGCGACCCAATGCCTTCAAAGGCTGGTGCGAGAGCGTCCGCAGCGTTCAGTGCATGTCAGAAACTTCTGGATCAGGAGTTGATTGATGATTCACTGAATTCAATCTATCGAACGTCCAAGGTGAAGGCGTCGTCGAATGTGCGTGATTTATCGTACTTCCTGAGCCGCCTCCACACGTAAGCACACAATGGTGCTGAGAAGTAAAGCAAGCTGACGTTCGAGTAAAAGTAAAAGTGGCACTTCAACTTGTTGTGTTTTTTACTCTAAATAGAACATCACTCCTTGCTTTCACGTCAAGCTGAACAACGGAATCCGACGTTACCGCAATCTTACATTGCCCTTTCACAATCCAAGTTATCGTCTAAGCGACTAGTCCGAGTCTAACATGGTGATGCTTTCTTTGCTGCGTCCGAGTCGCCACCTGGTGCTCAGGCACGGTGTACGCGGTCTGCAGACCGCGGCCGAAGCTTCCGCAAACGTCTCGTACACACGCGGCCTGTTCCTGGGCGTGAACAACGCGGCGCGAGCCTTCCCGTACCCGAAACCGTCGGAAAGCGAAAAGGAGACCCTGCAGATGCTTGTGGATCCCGTGATTAAATTTTCCGCCACGGTGGACTCGCGTAAGATTGACGAGACGAAGGAGATCCCGCCAAAGGTGCTGGACGATATGAAGGAGCTCGGACTCTTCGGGCTGCAGATCCCAGAGGAACTGGAAGGTCTCGGACTCTCCAACACTGGCTACGCTCGCGTTTGCGAGGAAATCACGGACGGGAGTCTAGCGGTGACGGTCATGGCTCACCAGTCTATTGGACTCAAAGGCATTTTGCTTAATGGCAACGAGCAGCAGAAGGCCAAGTACCTGCCCAAGCTTGCGACGGGCGAGCACATGGCGGCGTTTGCGCTCACAGAGCATTCTAGTGGCTCGGACGCTGCCTCGATCAAGACGCGCGCGACGCTATCGGAGGATGGTAAGCACTTTATTTTGAACGGAGGCAAGATCTGGATCAGTAACGGCGGGTGGGCTGAGATCATGACGGTGTTTGCCCAGACGGAAGTGAATGGTCAAGACAAGGTCACGGCATTCATTGTTGAACGCAGCTTTGGAGGTGTGACCAGTGGCACACCCGAAGACAAGCTCGGAATTCGCGGATCCAACACGTGCCAAGTATTTTTTGACAACTGCAAGATCCCGATTGAAAACGTGCTGGGCGGCGGGCCGGACATGAAGACGGGCGGCGCGGCTGGTGTCGGCCAGGGATTCAAAGTGGCCATGAATATTCTTAACAATGGCCGCTTCGGTCTTGGTGCTTGCGCTGGTGCATCTCTCCGACGAGTATTAGGAGTGGCGGCAGAGCACGCCAATTCGCGCAAGCAGTTTGGTGCGCCCCTGGCGAATTTTGGACTGATTCAGAAAAAGTTTGGCGTTATGGCTCTGGAAGCGTACGCAATCGAGTCTATGGCGTTCATGACCACGGGCATGATCGACCGTGGTGACCCGTCCTGCGAGATTGAGGCCGCTATGTGCAAAGTTTACGGATCGGAAGTTGCGTTCACGGGCATCAACGAGTGCATTCAAGTCATGGGCGGTACTGGTTTTATGAAGGAATGGCCATTTGAGCGTCTCATGCGCGACTGCCGAATCCTGTCGATCTTCGAAGGGACGAACGAGATTCTTCGCATGCTCATTGCTCTGAGCGGAATTCGGGTATGTTTGTATGATGAGTGGTACTAATACTTACCAGGGATTGTTCTAATTATTGTTTTGGTGTTGTAGACTGCTGGCGAACGTCTATCGGCTGTAGGCAAGCTGCTTCAGAATCCGCTATCGGACCCAGCGAGCGCGGCCAAGGAGGTTTCGGACCGTCTACAGCGCAAGTTCTCGCCTACCCCACTGGCAGGTGTGCATTCGAGCCTGAAAGGTCCCGCTGACCTGCTGCAGAAGCGTACTACCGAGTTCGGTGACGCCGTGGAATTCCTGCTGCGCAAGCACGGGAAGAAGATTGTGGACGAGCAGATGCAGCTGGAACGAATTGCAGACTCAGCCATCGCGCTCTTCGCCATGACCGCCACCATCTCGCGCGCAAGCTCGTCACTGAGCGCAGATATCGCATCGGCCGAACATGAAAAGAAGCTGACGAATTTGTACTGCGACCTGACGTCCGACAAGATTCAGTCGCTGCTGGGCGGCATCAAGACTTCCGCCAAGCGCGACGAGCAGCTGCGCGATATCGCCAACGAGGTGCTTCGGGCCGAGAAGTACATTCCAAGCCACGCCACAGGTATCGACTGCTAGACGGACATTTGCTTATAAACTTCACGCCAAAAACTGAAGATTCTGATGTGGCCATGTTGAAGTTTAAAATACCTTGTCTCTATTATTAAATCAGAGTGATGGTCCTATTTCCGGTTGCTCTTTTTGCTGTCATTTCCACATTTGCTTCTTCAGTATGGGTTCCGCGCTGTCCACGGGTCGATCACTGAGCGTAACGCAGCGCCAGACGTCACTGCTGGAGCGCGCGCACTCGCTATTGCATCTATGGCTGCGCTTCTGGATCTTTGCCACAGGATTGGAGAAGCACGAGCAGCTCGCGTGGCGTATTGTGCAAACGTTCAAGCATCGCGTGTACCGCACAGCTGCCGAGAAACATGCATTTTTCCACCAGCTGACCATGACGCTCGTGGAGCTGTGGCTGCGTACACTGCGCGTGGTGCTGGTGCCTGACGTCTTCGCGCGCTACTTGTGCGCCACCTTTGCGCTGCATATTGTGTATGAACTGCAGTCTATCGGTCGCCACGTGCTGAGCCGCGCGTGTTTGAGCGTCACAGCCAAAGGGAGACGCACATTGAAACTGAAGCAACAGCTGGTAAACGTCAAGACCTTCCAGGAGCGACAGTCCATTGCAGGAGAACTAGACAAGCTCGAGGGCAAAGACAAGTGGCGCGACGACCCAGCGTCTAGTCTCTTCAGGTACAAACGAGTGCTCGCCAAGACGCAGATGTACAAGCGACTCAAGCTCGAGAACGACGTCATGGGACTCATGTTCGCACTGCGAGCAGGATTGTTAAGGAAACACTGGGGACTTGGAAACCCGAGACTGTACCAAGTCAGCAATGGTACAACACACTGTTGGAGTTGTAGAAGGAGTTTGTACTGACATGTTTTGTGTTTAAATTGTATACAGTGGGTACGAAACACGTGATTGATGAATATCTCGACACGATCGTGCAGGCGATGAACGTGGTGCTGCGAGCCAAAGGAACGGATGAAGAGAACAACGACGAGTTGTCGATTGATAACAAACTTGCTTTTTTCAGTGAAACGCGCCACGCGTTCGGACGGTCGGCGCTGATGCTGTCGGGTGGTGGTGCTCATGGATTTTACCACGCTGGTGTGATTAAAGCTCTGGTGGAGAACAACTTACTACCAAATGTCATAGCTGGATCTTCAGCGGGGTCGATTGTGGCAGGAGCTATTGGCGTGCGCAATGATGAGGAAGTGCTGCAATTCTTGACTGGAGAAAGCATGAACATGGAGTTCTTAGGACCAAAAATCACAGACCAAGACAAAGCTGACTACACGCCATCGTTCTTGTCTTCGGCGCAAGTTTTACTACCTCGAGGTGGATTTGAACTCGTGCGAGATGCGATCATTCTTCTTAACCGGTTCTTGGACAAACACTATGTACTGGACACAAAGACCCTCCGTGAATGCTTACGAACTGTTATGGGTGACTACACTTTCCGAGAAGCTTATGATAGAACGGGTCGGATCATCAACGTCACAGTAACCCCGATGAGCGCTGATGATTATCCTCAGTTGCTCAACTATCTCACAGCCCCGAACGTGATCATTTGGTCGGCTTCCCTCGCATCTTGTGCAATTCCGAATGTGTTTCGTCCTGTGGAGCTGCTGGCGAAAGATGAACATGGAAATATTGTTCCCTACTTTCGTGAGGGACTCAAGTGGAGCGATGGCAGCGTCGAGTGTGATTTGCCTATGGAACGTTTGTCGGAGCTCTTCAATGTGAATCACTTCATCGTCAGCCAAGTCAACATCCACTACAAGATTGTATCAGGTCATTCAGCCTTTGGAAATGGACAGACTGGTAGTCTTATGAGATTCCTGAAGAAGCAGATGAAAGCCTATATCAAGAATATTGCCGAATTCGGACTGAACACGTCCGTTCTGAAGTTCCTCGACATAGGTTTTATTCCTCTCATCACGCAGAAATACGAAGGTGACATCACTATTTGCCCCACGGACAAGATCCCAGCCACAAAATTGCTTCGAACCGTTTTGAGCAATCCTACACTTGAAAGCTATCCAGAGTTCTTGTTGGCTGGTGAGCGAGAATGCTGGCCAGTACTTGCACGAATCCGGACAATGTGTCGTGTGGAATTCGCCTTGGAACGAGCAGTTCGGTACTTGCGTGGTGAACAAGCTCTCGAAGATGAGCGACGAAGCGGGCGAAAAGCACTTGGTCGCGTACCTTCTTTCTACACCTCTCCGAGCTCGATGAATCTGTCCAACCTCGATCAATCACCTAGCGAAGGGAAGCTATCCCGACAAAATAGTGCTGAAGATGGAGAAATGGTAGACGCAATGGGGAGTCCTGTTGCAACACCCCTGCGTCGAAACAGATCGATGAATATTGCAGGCGCCGTCTTGTCGGTAGATGGAGGGGCCAACGTCTCCGACTTCAATCACGTTGACCTGTAAAGAAGACAACAGCATTACCGGTAATTGCCTTTATTGATTTCATTTCGTTTACCATTTACTTGGGTCTCCAACAACTGACGTGAGTGCATCGAAAAAGCTCGGCACTGGTTCTGGTGCACAGAAAACCTGCCGTACGTAAAAGTCCGGCAACGTCGATATCTTCTCGTGCAGGTCGCCAAGTTGTTCCTGCAACATTCGTCGTTCTTCCTGCAGTGTGAGAATCTTCTCTTCATCTGCTTGACGAACCACATCCGATACACAGTCGCGTAAAACTTCCTCCACCTCGCGATTGCCTTCTAAGCGCCCCAACTGCCTCTGAAAACGCTCCAGTCGCTCTTTCAAACGAGCGTGTTCACGGTCTTCCGCTCGTTTTGCACTTACTTGTCGTGCAGCACTTTGCGCGAGCTGACGTTCCAGCTCATCGATATCCTCACGAAGCACTTGATCGTCTCTCTCAAGTTGAGTTCGTGTCTCCACTTCCCTTTCATACAATTGCTGCACTTGCTGTCGTTCCTTTTCTAACAGTTCCATTTCACGCTCTTGTTGTCGAGCGTCAAGCTCCGACTGCTTCATCTGCTTCTGGAGTACCGTCTTCTCAGCGGTTTGATCAGCTGCGCGTCGTATCCAGTCTTCTTTCTCTGTCTGATGCTGTGTACGAAGCGACTCCATCTGCTTTGTCAATTCTTGTCTTGTACTCACTGCGTCAGCTTCAACTTTAGCAAGAGATTCCTCTTTATGCTGAAGACGAAGTTGGCTTTTCTCAAGCTCTTTTGTTGCTTCTGCTACTGCCGCATGAAGCTGTTCAATCTCGTCGTTCAATCCCTTACAATCAGTCTCCAAGTCTGCAATCGTTGTAACTTGCTCTTGTGATGCGTGCTGGAGTTCTGAAATGCGTTCTGTTTGCGTAACTACCTTGTCTTCTAGATGTGACTTTGTGTCGAGAAGCTGCTGCACCTCCATCGTTTTCGCTTGCAATTGCTGCTTCCAATCCATTCTCTCGTTCGTGTGCAGATGCTCCAGCTGCTCCCTAGTGTGCTCCAACTCCGCCTTCTCATGTGCAAAACTCGTTGCCATCCGCTGAAAAAGCGCTTCAAAGAACACGAGCGAGTCAACACGCAGAAACTGGTAGAACGTCTTCTTCTTCGCTGGACCGCGAGCTTTGCGTTCGTAGACGTCTTCAAGCACTTGCAGTGTGGCCTGGAAAGCCTCCTCCTTATTGGCAGCAGCATCCCACGCACCAGCAGCTAATGGACGAGTCAGGAACTTTGCTCGTAACTTGTTGAGCACTTTCACACAAAACTTGCTGGATCGCTTCTGAAGTTGCGCGATTAAAGTCGTACGTCGCGCGTGCATATGTTGCTTCAGCTTCTGAAAGCACACAGTCCGTGACGCGCCTTCCACTGAGCGCACTTTGAACAGAGTCAACGCTTGCTCTTGAGCGTCCTTGTAGATGGCCTCAAACTCTGCCTGTGAAAGAATCCGAACTTCGTCAATGACAGCTCCGTCATCGGTATCTTCTTCAACTTCGTCTGTGTCTTCCGAGTCTCCATTATCATCGCTTTTTTTCACATATTTATTGCCTGAAGTAGCCTCCATCAGTGTGTCATACAACTCGACCGCTGCAGCAAGCGCAGCTTGGCAGGTGGCATCGGACACGTACTCCCATGCAGCTTTAATATCTGGTACAGCACCGCTGTTCATTGTATCAGTGTAGCAACGCACAAGCTGAGCGACATGTGGACCAATGAGCACTTTTCCTAGCAGCTCCTTTGCTGCTACAGAAGATAGCAGACGTCGTCGCACAACAGACATTTGATCCACAAACTCTGGTCGCAGCTCCACATCGGAAAGTTCGGCTGCACGACGGAGTTCGTGTTCATCAGTCACGGGACGAACAAGTGTAAGACATTCTCGGTGACCAAAAAGCGCTCGAATCGATGCGCGAGTTCGGTTTCGCTCGACTTGGCGCGTTCTTGTGCTCTCTGAGGCTGTGGAGCTAACGTCACGAGCATCTAGTGCTTTCTCAAGATACTCATTCGCAGTTAGTGAATTGCCATCGATTTGCATGTCCAGCAAAAAGTCACGCAGCAGCCATACAAATGGCGGGAAATGCGGTGCCAATGACTGGGATTCTTCAAGCTTGTCGCCACTCAAAACTGTCTCCTCTGTACCCAAACCAGCACTTCCAAACGGATTTTTCGTTGACGAAGCTGTGGATGGGTGAGCACTCACGCAAACGTGTTTTGTCAGCTCCGACACGAGGTACAGGCGGTCAATTGCTCCCTCGTCGATCACACCCATTGTATTGAATACAAACAGCGAGCTAAGCAGCAATCCGAGCGAGAAAATCTTGGCGTCGTAGCTCTCGTCATTATCAGTGGAAGCCATTCCCTCGGTGTCTAAGAAGAGCACGAGTTGGCCCGCTGGGTTGCGTACAGGAGGCTGTGGCGCCCAGAGCCAGATGCCTCTCGTACACGATTCAGTTGTCGGACCCACTCGAAAACCTTCAGCTTTGACAGATGTCCCATTGGACGAATTGCCGTTAGCAAGTGGTGCAATATTGTCACTGCTAGCAGTCCACGGCAGGTCATTGCGATGAGATGCGAGTTGGTTCAGGAAAAAGCTCTTTCCGGTTCTATAGAGCAGTTAAATAAACAGCATTAGCAGCAATAATTACAATACAAAACAGCAACTTTACTTACCGATATTGGCCAGCTAAGCAGACAATTGCCACAGGCTCGATCAAACTCTCCAATAAACTATCATCCAAACAAGTTCAATATTGTCATATTGTCGTTGTTAATGACTTGTAAACACGGTAAACACTGCAAACGAATCAGCACCAGTCGCTGAAGAAGATGAAGGTTATCGATCACGCACCTGATTCCTTCTTCCGTCACGCGCAGGCCGTCGACGCCGCCCTCAATAAGGCACACAGGCGTCGTCATGGTCGTTGCAAAATGCCCGATTGTTGTTTTTAATCATTGAGATGTGCACCACATTAAATGTACACAAATGCAACTTCAATTCAATGAATTGCGATCTTGAAAAGCCGCGAGCCAAAAAGCTCACTTGACAATTAACTACTTCTGAAGTACCAGGTAGATGGAGTTGGAGCAGCTGGACGTCGTTAGTCGCTGTATCGGCCAGACGCTGACGCCACAAGAACGATCCAATCTCGAGCTGGGGATGCTGAAGCGCAGCGCCACGGAGACGTTCTTGTCTCTGCGGTTCTGGGGTCGTCTCTCGGGTGAGACGCAGGATTATCTCGTAGCTGTGGCTGTCTTGCCCGGCAAAGATTACCCCAAGAAGAAATTCTACTTTTGGTGAGCTGCAATGACTGCTACTGTAGTGACTTAAAGGACAATGTGCTGATCCTGTTGTTGTATGCAGCACCAACTCGTCTCCGGAGCTGCAGCAGTTCCCGCAACTCAACAAAAAGAAGAGCGCCATGGCAGCTACACTGACTTCAAGACTGAAAGGAGATCCGGCGTTTCTACTTGGTGACTCTGGAGAGCAACAAAGTCAAGAGGAAGGAGAATCTCCATTCTGTGAGCTAGACAGACTGGCCTACATCGTGGAGGAGATCGACCATGCGACGTCAGTGGTACCTCTAGGAGCTTTTGTCGTGTCACCATTGCATCAAGTTATTGCCAATCCTTCGTTCCATGGTCTCACATGGGATCAATCATTGCAGCTCTACAACTTCTTCCACTTCCGTCAGCCGGATCTACCGGAACGCGCTCAGATCATCGAGAATGCTGAAGGATTGGTACGTGCCGGTGACTTCTTCGACCCACTGATTCAGGATCTGGACGGCGTTTGGGTTATTTCCAAGGACAACAGCGGCAGCTACACGACGTTACGCAATTACGTGTACCCGGGGGCCTTTTGCTTCCATCGACCTGAATCAGCACACTACGGCAGTGTTTACTTCGGAGATGGACGGAAGAATCCGGACATTGCATTCATGATCTGAGTCACAGCGACCAGATTGTTCACTATCACAACATGAACAAGTTCCTAATTAGCAACTTCTCTCGTCTTCAACTCATTTAACCCCGAACCAATTCTGATTTTTAACATGCAAGTGTCAACCTCATACTCGCAAAACGAAACCTGATACAGTAGCCACAGCTTTTAGCCACACTCACCCGTTGACAGAGTGAGCGTCGCGCAGAGCGGGTTTGCAGCTGCAATCTCGTTGTACACATCGCAGTCCGTATCAAACCATCGGTAAAACCATGTTAACCACGTAGTCCGCGTTCTCCGCAACAAGCTTTAGGCCCTTGCCGATCTGAGGGAAGTACACGCTCCAGTCCGCTGCCGTCAGCTCGAATGTCACGGTTTCAGATGCACCTTCCTCCAGGCTGATCTTCGAAACTTCTTAAGCTGTTTTACCTCGGGCACCGAGACGGAACGGTACGGCTGTGTGAGAAATAGCATCACAGTCTCCTTGCCGGGCACGCTGCCAGAGTTTGTCACCGACACGTTCACTGAGTCCGAACTAGACGTCAGGCTAGTTTCATGCCCGAGTACGTGAAGTCGGTGTAGCTGAGACCGTGACCAAACGTCCACTGCGGCTCGCAGTAGTCTCCCGTCGCGCATTGCATGGTCACGCGGTGTCGGTACGGGATCATGAGTCATGATCCCATGATTCATGACGTTGTCGGAGTCCTTGGGGTAGGTAATAGGCATCCGGCCGCTAGGGTTGACACCACCGTAAATGATCACAGCCACGGCCTGACCGCCAAACTCACAAGCCAACATGCCGTTCTGGACGGCGTGCACGTTCTCATGTAAGTCACCTAGCAGACGTGGACGACCTTCAAAGAGAACCACGATAACTTTAGTTCCCATGGACGCCAGCTCCTTTACGTACTCTATTTGACCAGCAGAGTGGGAGAGATCGTCGATGTCACCAGCTTTCTCTTCGTACGGCTCCTCACCAATGACAGCAAATTGCTGTCACAGCAATGCTTGACTGGCGTAATCCTTTGCAGTCGCCAGGTCCGCTTCGGTGTAATTTCTCGTGATGTTCAAGCCATTAAAGTACGTGAATGATTCGTTGCCAGCGACTGACTCAAAACCCTGCTTGACCGAGACACCGTGCGAGAACATGTCGTTGCCAGATACTCCATACGTAATGAGACTCCAAGCCGCCACATTGATACCCAATGCTTGTGTGGTACACATATTAATAACTACTGTACCCCTGTTACACTCAAGTTACATCTGCTCTTTTTGGATCACAAGCACCGGCAGCATGAGCGGCTTGGGGCAGCGAGTGCGCAACACGTACACGTCCGGAGCGCCGGCCAACTATGTGCCTGGACTGGGACGCGGCGCCGTGGGCTTCACGACACGGTCGGACATCGGTCCTGCACGCGCGCCCATGGCGCAAGACGGGACGCAAGACGCTCCGTTTCTCCCTCCCGCGGGGCGCGGCGCAGGACGCGGCCGTGGCACGGAGATACCCGGCACTAGACCTGGTCCTGGTCCTGTTCCGAGTGCAGGCCGCGGGTCGGGCACCGCTGGAATGGGCGGTTTTGGTCGTGAGAAGGACGAGAATGAGGACTTTGGCGACTACAGTGAGACCAACTACGACGAGTTCTCGGGTTATTCGTCCCGCGGGCTGTTCCAAGACACGCCGTACGATCAAGATGACCGTGAGGCTGATGACGTGTACGAACAAGTGGACGAGCGTATGGACTCGAGACGTAAGCGACGCCGAGAGCTGATGCAGCTGGAAGAGCTGAAAAGGGCACGCAAAGAGATGCCCAAGATTAGCGACCAATTCGCTGACCTTAAGAGCTCGTTGCAGAGTATGTCAGATGCTGAGTGGGAAATGATTCCGGACATTGGAGACTATTCGTTGAAGTACAAGACCAACACAGCATTGCAAAAGAGGAACGAGATGTTTGCGCCTGTACCTGACAGTGTGTTAGGAACGAATGCAGGTCAAAGTACGGGAGTGAATGGTACCATCACTCCTGCTGGGAATGGAGTGGATACACCAAGTGGGATGACGAGCTCCGTGACGGGTTTGGCAGGCGCAAGAGGCGCGCAATTATCTCACAAACTGGACAAGATGTCGGACTCCATCTCGGGCCAGACGGTGGTGGATCCGAAGGGTTATTTGACTGACTTGAACAGTCTGAAGCTCACAAGTGACGCTGAGATTGGAGATATTAAGAAGGCGCGACTGCTACTAAGATCTGTGACTATGACAAACCCCAAACACGGACCGGGATGGATCGCTGCTGCGCGACTGGAAGAAGTAGCGGGGAAGATCGTACAGGCGAGAAAGATCATCGCCCAAGGCTGTGAGTCTTGTCCTACGCAAGAGGACGTCTGGCTTGAAGCTGCAAGACTACAGAACCCGGAGAACGCCAAGACTATTTTAGCTAAAGCTGTACGGCACGTGCCAAAGTCTGTCAAAGTGTGGCTTCAAGCGGCTCATCTGGAGAATGACGATGAGCTGAAGAAGCTCGTGATGCGGCGCGCGCTTGAGTACATTCCCAACTCCGTCAAGTTGTGGAAGGCGCTCATTGAGCTCGAAGATGTCGATGGAGCGCGGATTCTCCTCGGACGAGCTGTTGAGTGCGTCCCACAAGCAGCGGATTTGTGGCTAGCGTTGGCTCGATTGGAAACGTACGAAAACGCCAAGAAGACGTTGAACAAAGCACGCGCTGCGATTCCAACCGAGCCGTCTATCTGGATCACGGCTGCAAAGTTAGAAGAAGCTCAAGGCCAGAATTTGGACATGATTGACCGTATTATTCAGTTGGCACTCAAGTCTTTGCAAAAACATCAGGTGGTCATGAACCGGGAGATGTGGTTGAAGGAAGCTGAAGCTTGTGAACAAGCAAACGCACCATTGACGTGCGCGGCGATTGTTCGTGCCAGTTTGGATGGAAACATCAGGTGGTCATGAACCGGGAGATGTGGTTGAAGGAAGCGGAAGCTTGTGAACAAGCAAACGCACCATTGACGTGCGCGGCGATTGTTCGTGCCAGTTTGGATGTTGGTGTGGAGCCTGAAGACCGAAAACGCACGTGGATGGACGACGCTGAGAACAGTATTACTCGCGGCTCACTACTCACGGCAAAGGCCATTTTTGCCTCTGCACTGAAGGTTTTTCCAGGAAAGAAGTCTATTTGGTTGCGTGCTGTGGCGTTGGAGAAGCGAGTTCAGGAAGGCAAAAGCCTCGATCCTGTCGAACAACTACTACAGAAAGCTGTTACGTGCTGCCCTCACGCAGAAATCTTGTGGCTTATGGCCGCCAAGGAAGTGTGGACGAATGGATCTGTGGACAATGCTCGCTTAATTTTGCGCCAAGCATTCAGCGCCAATCCCAACAGCGAGGCGATTTGGCTGGCTGCAGTGAAGCTAGAATGGGAAAACGACGAGATCGATTTGGCTCGAGCGTTGTTAGCTAAGGCACGCTCGCAGGCGCCATCGCCTCATGTATGGATGAAATCCGTCTTACTGGAAAGAGAATGTGCGGAGAATCGTAAGGACGAAGAAGATCTTGTGCTGGAAGGCATTAAACTGTACCCTGATTTCCCGAAGCTCTACATGTTGGCTGGTCAGTTTTACGAAGCATTGGAGTCACCTAACTACGACACAGCGAAGAAAATGTATCGCGAAGGTCTACAGCATTGTCCAAAGTCGATCCCGTTGTGGACCTTGTCGAGTCGCTTAGAGGAGAAGATGAATGGCGTAACGAAGGCGCGTTCAGTACTGGAAATGGCTCGCCTCAAGAATCAGAAGAATGATGTATTATGGCTTGAAGCAGCTCGTTTAGAGGCTCGGTGGGAGAACCCGAAAGGCCAAGAGATGTTGATGGCCAAGGCCTTACAAGAATGTCCAGAATCAGGAATTCTCTTGGCCGAATCCATCGACATTGCTCCTCGAGCGCAACAGAAGCGTGCGTCTTTCACTGCTCTGAAAAAGAAGGACAATGATCCGTCTGTGTGTTTGTCCGTTGCCAAACTTTTCTGGCAGGAACGCAAGTACTCGAAGGCACGCAAATGGCTTGAGCGAACTGTTCAATTGGAGTCAGATTTCGGAGACGCGTGGGCTCACTACTACCTTTTCGAACTGAAACATGGCTCTGAGGGAGCCGCGGAGAAGATCCTGAAGCGTTGTGTGAGTTCTGATCCGCATCACGGCGAGAAATGGACGCGCGTGTCCAAACAAACAAAGAACCGCCGCAAAAAGGTCGAAGAACTTGTGAAGCTGGTGAGTCTCACACTGCCATTCGCTGAGCAGCCATAGGGAATCGTCGTTTGACTCGGGTAAGAAGGAAAAAGACTGAATCGTGATACTTAACAGAGCATTGTCACAACTTACTCTTGTCTACATGTAGTTCGTTTGTCCAACCTTAGGCCTCTTTCTTGACGAAGGCCGCGACTTTACGAGCCATCCGCTCGATTTTGTGGTTGTTCCAGTACTCTTCTTCTTCGTCAATAGCCTCCTCCGCTCGGATTTGAGAGATGAACTCGGCGAGCTCCACGCGCTTGTCTTCTGCAGCAATTCGACCCAAACGGCCGCGATACGCTCGCTGCATTGTAATGGCCGCTGCATGATCCAAAGCGCGTTGAGCATCGATCTCTCGTCGTCGCACCATCCACTTCTTGCCAGCAATTTTGCCCAAGCGGCCACGGTACACACGCTGGATGTCGAT
>JAIKVB010000621.1:0-21095 GCA_024679045.1 Phytophthora brassicae
AGCTTGAGTCGTTGGGGTCCGGCTTGTCGGAGACCCAGGTCTTGACGTCGGAGCTTCAGTCGTAGGGGTCCGGCTTGTCGGAGACCCTGGTCTTGACGTCGGAGCTTGAGTCGTTGGGGTCCGACTTGTGGGAGATCCGGGTCTTGACGTCGGAGTTTGAGTCGTAGGGGTCCGGCTTGTCGGAGACCCAGGTCTTGACGTCGGAGCTTGAGTCGTTGGGGTACGACTTGTGGGAGATCCGGGTCTTGACGTCGGAGTTTGAGTCGTAGGGGTCCGGCTTGTCGGAGACCCAGGTCTTGACGTCGGAGCTTGAGTCGTTGGGGTACGACTTGTGGGAGACCCGGGTCTTGACGTCGGAGCTTGAGTCGTTGGGGTCCGGCTTGTCGGAGACCCAGGTCTTGACGTCGGAGCTTCAGTCGTTGGAGAGCCATCACTAGGTGGCTCGAAGGGGTTTTCCATGGCTTGTAATTGGCGTGCCTTCATTGCATCGTTCACGGCCTGGATACGTGCTTGGTCTGGCGAGCCAGGAAACTTGCACCCCCAGGTGGACCCTCCAACAATGGCGCAATCGGCATTTTCTTTAGCCACACATTGGGTACCATCGTAAGACGCAAATCGAGGGTCGCAGTTGGTCATAGCAACGTCGCCTGCTAATGGACACGCCGTACCGAGGGGTGCCGTCCCGTCACCAGCACATGGTGGACCTCGAGAAATTGGAATCGAGTACACAGCGTCGTCTTGAACTGATACAGTAACCCCAGATTCCGCAAGTCCCGATGGGAGCATGGAGGTCAGAACGGCGATGGTTAGCGGGCGTCTAGGTCTCATTGGATTGGTCTTGTTTTTGAGGCAGCGCCACGAAGTATGAACAGTTGTTGTTGGGCTTGCGAGGCAAAAGTGAAAGTGAGGAACTTGAGTGCTCCCCAGTCAAACCCTGCGACCACTTGCAATGGGGACTTTCTCGAAACGACCACAACTATATTCGCCCCTTCACAAGGAATATGTTACCAACGATGGGTACGTAGTTCCTGGATGAAACGAGAAAATGAAACGCGCAGTTAAGTACTCTGCATAAGGCAATTAGGGTCCGAGCAAATATGGAGGAAAGTTGAGTTACAGTCGACGACTTCTGCGAATTTATGTTGCGTTGCATTTAGTCGACGACTTCTGCAGATTATGTTATGCTGGATTCACTCGTTATGCGTAAGAACATTACATGTTCTCCTTTGACACCAAAGTCCATCGTAGTAGCAACTTTAAATTCACCAGACATTCGTAACAAATACAAAAACAAAACGCTGGCTTTCTTCTAGAACGTCCGGCACTGAATTCCATGTACCAGACCAAGTAAACTGCGGCGTTTCACTTGCTCGTACCGGTATCGAATCAATTTGAGTGGGTTTTGTGGGGAACTCTCGTCGTAGTCGTCTCGAGAAAGTTCAAGGCGATTCAATACAACTGGTCGCTTTTCCTTGACCAGGCAGTACTTAAAATTGTTCACGTCCGGCAGAAAGGCAAAAATACACTGTTTGTTGAATATCTATCATTTACATCACACGGAATTAGTGCGCGCAACATGTAATCTACAGCAATCAACGATCTCTGCTCTCTCCATATTTCCCACGGTAATTCGGGCCAGATCACTCGTTTCACTTACTTAGAAATCATGAGCTACGTATCCTAAGGGTGAGTTGTAACTTCCACTTGTAGGCGGGAATATTCGTGGTACAGTAGTCGTTTCGAGAAAGGCTGATGGCGATTTATGGTAAGCGGTCGTGGTGAATTCGTGGTACAGTAGTCGTTTCGAGAAAGGCTGATGGCGATTTATGGTAAGCGGTCGTGGTGACTTGGTCTGCTCACTTTTGTACGACATATACACCTTTTATAGTACTTCGAAGTAGCTTATAGCTTAGGATGTTGCCAACTCGGTAAAAACAAACTTGGGTGATCACTGGTAATGAAAAAAGTTAAAATACGGTGACAGAAATAACGTAGTAAACCAATTTGACTGCAAAACAAATATCGTCGTGAATCAATTTGAAAGAATTAACGTAGTGAACCAATTTAACAACAACTTGCGGATTTGGAGCTAGACGGAGACGACGGCGCCACGCTGTCGTGAGAGCTCGATAGCTACTGCAACGACGTCTTCTCCTTGTGTTTCTTTCAAAGTCTCACGCAGCACTGAACATTGGATCTCTAAGCTTGCTACTAACACCAGTAGGTCATCAACAGTCGAGTTGTTGCTGTTCTCCAACTCGTCCGACCTTCGAAACGATTGATCCACGCTCAGTACGTCATATTTTGTGTCTTCCAATGGCTCATGAGTGGCTAGCTCTTTTTCCAGTTCTACTTTGGCGAGAAACAACCGCGCCACTTCGTTCTCGAGCTCTTTCACTGCCGCTTTTGCCTTCCGTCCCACATCTTTTTTGTCTAAGAAAGCTCGCGCGAGCTCCTCTTCAAGCTCCCGCACAGTGGCCTCGTATTTCTCCTTATTGCGCCGTGATTGCACGTCATATCCAGCCACCAGTTCCTGTAAGAACGAAGCCTGACTCACTTTTGCTTCACGCTCTTTCGCTACGGCTTCCATTTCAACCACAAGAGTTCGTAACTCTTTCAGTTCCTCCAGTTGACTCGATACTAACTCCTTCAAGCGAGAACCATCAGTATTTAACTCTTCACTTCTAGGTGCGTCGCCATTCATCACGTTGCTGGGTAATGCAGTCTCAGGAGCAGAGCATTCTTCGCTTATCGGAGGACTAGAGCGACGTGCTTGCTCCACCTCTTCAATGCGTAGTCGGAGAACCTCCTGGTCTTTCTCGTACGCGACTCGCGCGGCCGCTTCTAACTCGTCCACACGCTTCTCCAAACGTACTTTGTCATCAATTAATCCATCCACAACGCTTCGGAAGTCAGCTTCTCCTGCTTCACCAGACCGTGACAGCGCCTCTGTAAGTTGCGCCTTCAGCTTGTCATTGTCCTTGTTGACTAGGGCTTGACCTTCCGTCAACGTTTCTAGCATATGGCTACATTCGGCAAGCTCTTCGTCCTTACGCTCGCCTTCCACTCGGAGCTCCTCGAGCTGCTTCATGAGTCGCGCACTCGCCAGCTCAGCATCACTCTTTTCACGGAAAGCTTGAGTTGTACAGCCACCTTTCGCTGTAGCCACATCATTACGCAAACGCCTGGTAATTTCTCGCTCTGTGTCCAGTTCAGTCTGCAACACAGCAAGCTGTTCGTCCATATTACTTATAGGTAAAGAAGCTCCCTCCAGTTCGGCACGAACGGCTGTAAGTTCTTCTCCGCGTTGCTGGTGCTCTCGTTCGAGCTGTTCGTAAGCCATCGTGAGTCCGTTCACGCGGTTCTCCATCTCCACTGCAGTCTCCTCCATTCTCTTAATTTTACTCTCCAATTCCGCTTTTTCTCGCTCAAAACTATCGCGCTGGACCAAAAATTGCTCTTCTTGCTGCTTTTCTCGCCCTGGGTTGCGAACTGAAGGCTTAACTTCATCTCCTTGATCATCTCTGTGCTTTAACTCGTCCACTTGCTTCTGTAACTCGTGAATCTGCTTGTCTTGCATACGAATGAGGTCCTGATACGCGCTCATTGCGTTCGAGGAACCTGGTTCGACACTTGCAGTCGCTACTGAGCCACCATCTACTCCAGTATAAATTGCGATGACGCGCTTTTGAATCTGCTCCGCCATTTCCCGGTAGAAAACCGTGAAAGCTCGTTCGTATAGTAAAAACAAGTACTGCGTCTCGGCTGCATCTTCACTTACGTCGTAGGCAGCACGATAGGCAAGTAAAACACGCGAGCTTTGTTCCTTGCTTGCTCGAGCACAGGCTACCATTGCTGGCGTTTGCTGAAACTGGATCAAAGCCTCTGTAAATCGTTCCAGACCCACACGTGTGCTTATCATCTTGAGCAGTTGATCTCGAGTCATCTGCAGTCCCTGTTCGGTTTCTATTGCAGCTGCTGTAACTGCAGTACTCGCAATCTTCAAAGCCTGCTCTTCCTCGTCTTCGCATAGAAATTCTAAGCAGCAGCCAAGAAGCAGAGCAACTAAACCCCGTATTTGTATCGCTTCACCTGACGTTCTTGATGAAGAGTATGACTGAGTGTCGGACAGATTATCCACAAGCACCGATAGGTTCGTCACTGATCCAACGACCTCCCGAACAGCCTTAGGACAGCCATGACACCAGCGGATAAGCAGCAAAAGCACCGCCACTTTAGTCTGGAAAATGATAGACTGGAGAGCAGATTGGACATCGTCTTGCAGCGGTGATCGGAGTAATCTCAAGCAGCGTGAGAGGAATAACCCACCAGATACTCCACGTGCTTCCGAGTCGTCGTACTCAGCTGGGACGCGCAGTGCCAGCTCTTGACAGTACGTACTATCAGCAAGCAAACTCGCCAGTCGATGACTCGCTTTCCAGGCCACTACGAGTTTCGTATTCAGCGTCTCAAAGTCTGAACTATCGCTGCTCTGGATAATAAACTCAGTGTTTAGGATAAACGCATCCAATAACACTCGACCAGCTGAAGCTGGGACTGAAGACGCAGTGTAGCCATCACTCACATCGTCTCCTCCAATGGAGATCGGAGGTGGAGGAGCTGACTGAATATGCTGAAGAACTGACATCCGAGCGCCTTCATTTTCTTGAAAAAGTGCATCTAACAGAGCCGACGCAGCTGCAGCAACAGGCGATTCGTCATTTTCATTGCCGACATCAAGATTCAGGAGCTCGGCAAGAACATTCCGCCCCGATGGTGACGCGTACAGGTTGATTAAGATCATTTGCGCGCCACCATTGTGTTCACTCACTAACCGCACCAAATCCAGCGCCTGAAGTCGCAGATCCGTTAATAAGTCGCTTCGGCAGCAAATCAACTCGCCTACTGTACCCATAAGCGCTTCTTGACGAGCCACAAGACTCTGTATCTTCATCAGCTCCTGCTCTTTCCGGGTACGATCTCGTAACGCCATTTCATCCATTGACGACTCTCGAACTCCTTCATACAAACCGGCAACAAGGAACCGAACGAGTTGTAACCCAAGTTTCAGCACTCGTTTCCTCCTCCCAAGAGCTTTAACATTGTCTTCTTCTTCCTCTCCATCAATACCCGACAATCTCAATAGTCGAGGCACATGGGACTCAAGATAGGGCAATTCTAGGAACAATGTCTGGGTCATGAGGTTGTCTTTCACCATATTGTTCACAATCTGCAGACAATCGGCAATGACGCTACTAGCAGGACACGTTCCAGTCTCCGTCACCCCTTCGACTTCCATAATCTGGAACAGGCGATTAAAACCCTCTTCAAACGCTAGGAATTGCTGTGCGTTCTTGTCCCTCCCTGTCAATTGTCCAAGTACAGACAAAGCCGCATCTCGAATATGTTCTCGACGGTCTTCTACCACTTCTAGAAGTCTACGAAGTCCTTCTTTACACTCCAATACCGACGTAGCAAATGCTGTAGGCTGGACGTCTTGTAGAGCTCTTACTAGAGCAATAGCTGGGCCTCGGATCCATGGCGACGGGTCTTGTAGCAACATAAGACACGTCTGCATTCCCCATGAAGCAGAAGTTTCTATCGGTTGTTGCAGCAATAGAAGCGCCACTGAGGGCGATTGACTCACAATTGACTGTAAGAACTCTAGCATGGATTCCATAAGCTCCGTGTCCCGTGGATCCGACACGAGAGCGGCTAAAACAGCGGGAACGGCGGCGTCTCCAAGCTCCTGCTCTTCAACTGTAGGTTCATCACCGTTGTTGCGAGCTCCGTGTCCCGTGGATCCGACACGAGAGCGGCTAATACAGCGGGAACGGCGGCGTCTCCAAGCTCCTGCTCTTCAACTGTAGGTTCATCACCGTTGTTGCGACTAAACTGCTGTGCTAACACTTGAAGAGCATTTACCGCCTTCTTACGCTCGCCTAGAAGCGTGGCGAATTGCAAACGCTCGACGGCGAGAGCAATTTCCGCACGGATTTCAGGCGACGCATTTTGCGCTGTTGCTGGGGTCACCGCAGCTGATACAACGGTAGATGCAGAGCGGGGAGAGTCGATGGTGATGCTGGTTGAAGGGATCGGCGCCTCGGACTCCTCCGTAGCCACCACAATGCGGTGCACGCGACTCAACACCGCCTGCATTTAACTTCGCTGACAGTTTGCCACGAAATGCAGTTTTTATTTTACCCTTTACGGGCAAACTGTACAAAAAAGGATCATTTTGGTATTTTATGGAAGTTGTGCCATTATTAACACGTAACATTGCCACTTTTTACTCACTGGGTTTTCCACTTGTAGAGAAACGCCAACACCATTAAGAGTCCATAGACAGTAGCTACCAGCTTAGTATTGAAGCCTGCCAACATGGAAATGGGGTTGTCCACGATGTGAATGTGACTGCCGCCACTGTTGTGTGTCTCACACGTCGCTCGACAAGCACCACAAGGACATTGTTTGTCCTCCATGGACTTGGACGCAATCGATTCCAATAATTGCGCTTGTATCGGCAGCGTCTCGTGGATCTCGATAACTTCCGAGTAGTTGGAGCATTTCAGTACATGATGGTCAAAAGACTCGTCTTTACTCGCGTTGAATTGCAGTGAAATGTACTCTCCATGACCCACCGCACCAACTTGCATCTGGTAGTTTAAAAACCCCAGTGAAGACTTCATAGATGTAGCCATGGACGCGATTGCTGTGTTCTTGCACGAGTCAAAGACTGCACAGGTAAACTCCTTGTCTAGCGCTACATTAAGCTCCAGTACTTTGACTTTTTCTTGGCCTGTCATGGGGTCTGGACGGTAATTAATACTTGGCCATGTGTGGGTCATTTGCATGAATTGGTCTTGCTTGGGTGAACACACCAGACCACACCACAAGTTCATAAGGTTAGCAGCACAGGCGTCACAGCCACCAGCACTGTTCTTGGCAAAGACACTGGCTAAGAGCTTGAAATTGTCAGCTAAAGCTTGGTTCTGCTGCCACGAGCAACACGCGTTGTCTTTGTAAGCTGGACATTGAATGGTGAACTGGTTGCAATGGGGTCCAGCAGTCATGCCGTCTTGGCGACAGACACAAGCTCCATTGATACAGTGGCCTTTATCGTGACAATCGGTGGCTGTGGAGCAATTTCCGCCTCCAATGACACTCGGCCAGCCTTCTCCGGTCATCTACAAGACATGTACAAAAGATCTGATTAATTTGGAGAATAATATCGATGTTCAGAGGTTTCGTACAGGTTGCGGCTCAACAGGCTGCTTGTGCGCCTCGGGGATACAAATGATCTGATTAATTTGGAGAAGAATATCGATGTTCAGAGGTTTCGTACAGGTTGCGGCTCAACAGGCTGCTTGTGCGCCTCGGGGATGCACTGGTCAAAGTCTGGGATGTTGTCCGGGTTCACGCACGTCTGCGTCATTACGCACTTGCTCTGAATGGGCGTAGCCATCGCTAGTAGCGCCAAGACGAAGGGGAACACCGCCATCTTTAACTGTGCTTCAAGTAGAAATGTGAGGAGCAGACTCAGATAGTATCAAATTCTGATTGGAGAGTCAGTAGCCATCGCTAGTAGCGCCAAGACGAAGGGGAACACCGCCATCTTTAATTGTGCTTCAAGTAGAAATGTGAGGAGCAGACTCAGATAGTATCAAATTCTGATTGGAGAGTCAGGATGGGCGTAGCCATCGCTAGTAGCGCCAAGACGAAGGGGAACACCGTCATCTTTAATTGTGCTTCAAGTAGAAATGTGAGGAGCAGACTCAGAGAGTATCAGATTCTGATTGGAGAATCAGATCTGAATCTTGGTCTCAGGTAATTGTAGGTTGCCAAAATATAGGTAGACCTAGATTTAGATTGTAATGCTTTCCGTACCGGTATCACACGTGTAGACCTAGATTTAGATTGTAATGCTTTCCGTATTAAAAGCTTCCCCATCGGAGCAACTTAGAAAGACGTCCGTGATGGAGAAGTAGCGGTCTGGTGACCACGCAAACATGAGCGTTTCGTCTACTAATCCCCAAACTGGTCGATCGCTACAGCAAGTGTCTGTTACTGAGTACGTGAGTCGATGTTGGTATTGCTGCCAGGCGATTTCCCTTGCTCTTTGTTGATAAACAAGTCCCAGACATCCTTGACACACAACGACCGGTATAGTGCTCGTTGTTGCACCTTTACTTCGACCAGTGGTAATCGTCAACGAACGTTTAATGCGGCATTTGACGCACAGTAGTGCGATGCACACGCCACACACATCAGCTCCAAAACGAGAGTTGCGGCTCCTTTTTCGTCGTGGAAACTCTGTCTTGCAGCTACTACAGCTTGACTGATCCACGCACGTTATATTGCGCCTCGATCTGGGATTCATCATGCTGCTTAGTATACACCACTCTAGTTTCTTTTCATCCGCTAGTTGCTGAGCCTTTCCAAACCCAAGAGCAGTAAGAGACATCGTGTTCAGCACAAGGGTATTCAAAGCAGTACCCATAGTCTCCACACACATCTTAACGTAGACGTCAACTGATCCATGTTGTTCCCGATACAATGCACCATACATCATTTTCCCTCGCATCATTGGTTTGAGCAGTGGTGGTAGTTGTGGCAACTGAGCTGGTTGCAAGAGATCGTATCCAAAGCGGTCGCCGTTGGCTCTGGTGATCACTCCGGAAGCAGACAAATTGACAAAGTCTCTCGGGTTGACGACCATATTCAGTGGCCACTTCGGTTCGCCCACCATCCACAGAACGCTTAAACACTTGAAAGGGTCTTCCTCTGATGGCCCCGTCAGCTTGGCGAGCATCGCTCCTCTTACATCCTGAGAAGCGACCGTAGCCGCTTTTAATTGAAGGTCAGCGAACGATTGAGTTGTGAGTCCGAGCATGACGTCGTCCAGACTTCCCTGAATGGTTCCAGCAGCGAGCAGCGCAGCAGGATTCTGCCAGCTCCCCACTGGAGGGCGGAAATCCAGGTTGCTCGTGCGGTCTCGTTCACAGTAGAGCGACGCGTTATACTGCGTCTTAATGCGCTTCCATCGACAAGACCCCAACTTCGAGTGGTGGCGTGGAGATCGATTCGGTCGCGAGTCACGCTCATCGTAATCTCGCAGCATTCGGTCCAGCAATTGCAACGTAGCTTCTTGGCATCTCTCTTGCTCAGCGAAGGTCAATTGCAACGGTGCAAATGGGATACGACCGCGGTATCCGCTACCTGTGTCCATTGCTGTCGCGCTGAATGGTTCTTTAAGGGTCAAAACTGGTTGTGTAGTGATATCTTGGTCTGCCAACGTCGAGAGCTTAGGTTTTATACTATGCACGGCGCAGTAAGCGCTACATATGCCGACGCCTGTCCGCTTCTCTGGCTGAGACGTACAAGTTCAGAACTCGTTAATAAGTCTTGCAAAGCGTTCAGCCCTATCCTTTCTCTCTGCATCCACGAATCACTCTGGACACCACCACACTTTAAGAAGTAATTCGAAGTACTTCGAAGTATTTTGTGATACAGCAACAACTATCCATCGACTCTGACCACACAGAACTATTATATAAATTGACGCGAAAAGAGGAAAGGCAGGAACGCAAGTTTCCGACGTAAAGTGCTCGTCAAATTGACTACATGGACACTTTGGACATGAAAGTGGTTGAAGTTCTACATGCAAAAAAATGTAAGTTTTATGCTGATTTTGTTGTGTACTGGTTACTTCGATTAGAAAAAAGGTCCATGTGCTCATCAAGTGGGTTGTCGGATTGCAGCTATTACTACGTAGTATATAAATACCACTTTGGCGTTGGCTATTAATACCGCGTCCTGTTGCTCACCAAAAACTTGTACTGTAGACCTATTAATACATGTATGCTCACATCTATCGACCAAAAGAAAAATCTAAAACTAATTTTGAATTGCCTATTTTACTTACGCTGTTAAAAGACTTGAGCGCGTATAAAATTGTTCAGGGACGGATATCAGTGCGTAACAGAGCCATTCGCTCGGGATCTCCCACGGCAATGTCCTCCTCGGGGGGTATCCACGAATTCCGCTCCTGGCGTGCAAATAGGCGCAGCTGGATCATCCTCTGTGCGAAAAACTTGGTGTCTTCGTGGTATTGTAGGCGAGCTTTCTTGGCCATCACCTCTCGCTGGGCTGGAGTATTGTGCTTTACCACGAACTCCACGGAATCGCAGAGATCTTGAGCTGAAAACTTGGCCACAAGTCCGTCCACTGCTCGGAGTCCACGTCTACCACGATAATTACCGCCAAGAAGCATATCGGGCCCCGATTCACGCTGACTATTGACGAGAACACCAACATCTTTTGAAGGGATAAGCTCGTTCATCGGGTGGACATCTGTGGTAATGACGACAGCCCCCGAAGCTCGTGCTTGATCAATAGAGTGGCCATAACCTTCCTGTGTGCTTGGACAGAGGAAAAACGAAGTCTCGGCCATCATTTGTCCGTAAGCCACAGCGTCCATCTGCTTGCGGATTAACTTGACGTTAGGCGCTTCCAGAATGGCAGCATCATAAGCTTCTTGATAGTTTTTCGCGTAACTGGTTTCATGAATGTATAGATCTAGAGGCGGGAAATCTGGGTGCGACAGCCAGCAGTCAAGTACCTGCTTCGTGCCTTTGTACGGGCTGTATCAAGCATACAGGAATACTATAAGCTGAGATTCTAACCGACTTGGCATGAAAAGCGTACCTGGAGCCAGCCGTGTGTGTAAATCGTACTTTTGCAAAGTTTTTCGGTCGGATGTTGCTCTCTCCTAGCATTTCAACAGCGTGAGCAGCAGGATCTGAAGACGTGAACTTGGTGTAGAAGACCTTGGCACCGCGTGGGTTTCCTTCCTGCGCGTACCAAGCCTTCACACGCTGATCACAAGCCAACGTTCTACAGATCACCACGTCCACGCTCCAGTACTCTTTCGGTGTGAGTTCTCGCATCTCAATGTTCGGCATGACGTAGATCGGCTTCCCACGCGGCCATTCGGACCGATCTGGCCGCGAATCCCAATAATGATTGAAGAACAACATTGGCGTATGTGGACACAGCTCGTAGTACATGACGTTGCGCTCCGTCTCAGGGTCGTAGAAAGTGTCCTCCAGCACCCACAAGGGCAGCAGCCTCGAGTGCAGATCTGTCCACAAGTAATAACATCGTCAACACCTTGACTGACTCTAAAGCCAAGTACTAACACTCCTTACACTTGGCAAACGCAACGGCGTCTTCACAGTAACCGAGTTCTCGAATTCCGTCGGGCATGTAAATGTCCACATCTGGACATTGCTTGAGCTGCTCCACGACTCTCGGATCTCCTCTCTCCAGAAGTTTTGCGTCCTGTTTCTTCTCCTGCTTGGCGTAATCAGGAGCGCCGTATTGCCACGGGATAATGGCTTGTTTCTTGGCTATACACGTTGCGTGCAGCCAGCTCAAGTGTTCTCTTTCCTGACGTGGGACTTCTGCGTCCTTGTCGGTCATCCAATGGGAAACGTCAATCTTAGCGAACTCTGCGTCTTCAAGAACTGGCGGAGACAGCGCAAAGCGCTGCGAATCTTCAGGAACTTCCACAAGACGACGATGAGTCGAGAAACGCGCGTGTCGGAAGAGAAAGAGCTCAAACAGCAGGAAACCGAGACCGTAAAGCAGCAGCAACGGCCCGAAGCGCCAGGAGGGACGGCTACTGGGAATACGCGACGGTAGCGCAGAAGCCTTAAGCGTCACGGAGCGCAACTCGCGCTTCATCATACTGTATGTGGTTTAATTCTGAAGTGAGACAGAAATTCAGTGGATACACTGACGAGCCAATGGCTGGACGGCATTGGTAAGTGGTACACTAATACGCCAATGGATGAACTGCATTGCAGTCAATGGCTACACTGACGAACCAATGAAAGCAGTGCATCTATATTAGCGTAGAGGTGTACCGTAGTACAGTACGGTCCGTACAGTATCGTTGTATTATACAATACAGTACGGCTGTAAGTACCGGTAATGGATGCGTCGACGCAGGCTACGTCAGCGGATTTTGATGATCAATAGATACATGATCCTGTACCGGTACTGTAGAAGTAGATATTAGCGAAATCACTGAAAAATAATTTCGACACTCACTGCCAATCGCCTGTCATCTTCCAGTCTGGTGACTCATCAAGTCACTCATCAGCGGGTTAGGATCTGCCACCACCGGGTCTCACTTTCAATCTCGCCAAGTGACACTCACATGGCGTGGCGCGACCTTCGGATCATTAAGCGGCTGGGGCTGCAAGCGCCTCTGTTTCAAGCCCCAATGGCGGGTGCTCAAGCCAGCGATCTCGCAATTGCGGTTGCTCGTTGTGGAGGTTTGGGGGCCATTCCCTGTGCTTTGTTAAGACCCGATGCAGTACGCGAACATGTGCAACACTTCCGAGCAGAGACGAAGGAGATGTCGGCTCCACTTAACCTCAATTTCTTCTGCCACACATTGCCTCCTGCCAACCCAAAAGTCGACAAACAGTGGCAGGATATTCTGACACCGTACTACCGAGAATACGGTGTGGATTTGGCTCTACTAACGGGTGAAGGAGCGTTGCGTATGCCGTTTGACAACGTCAGTCTCCAGCTCGTACAGGAGATTAAACCTGAAGTTGTCAGCTTCCACTTCGGTCTCCCAAGTCCTCAACTACTGCAAAACGTCAAGGAAACAGGAGCGTTTGTGATATCAACTGCCACCACTGTGCGTGAAGCTTTGTGGCTTGAAGAACGAGGCTGTGACGCTGTTATTGCTCAAGGTATCGAAGCTGGAGGTCATCGAGGCGTTTTCTTGCCGAAAGAGAACGAATCGAGCTTTTTAGCTGCCAATGAGTATCGCAACAGCTCCATGAACTTCCCACAGCAGATTGGGACCATGTCGTTAGTTCCCCAGATCGTCGATGCGTTGAAGATCCCAGTGATCGCAGCGGGCGGCATTGGCGACGCTCGTGGCATCTTGGCAGCTAGTGCACTCGGAGCTGCTGCGGTGCAAATGGGAACGGTCTTCTTACTCGCAGACGAAACCAAGACGTCGACTCTGCACCGGAAGCTATTGAAACGAGCGGCGAACTCTGCTACAAACGCGGAGACTGCGATCACGAACATTTTTTCAGGTCGACCAGCGCGAGGGTTCGTTACGCGTGTGATGCAGGAGCTTGGCCTTGCACCGTAAACTATTGAAACGAGCTGCGAAGGCGGCTACACACGAGGAGACTGCGATAACGAACATTTTTTCAGGTCGACCAGCGCGAGGGTTCGTTACGCGTGTGATGCAGGAGCTTGGCCCCATGTCTGAAGCAGCTCCAGAGTTCCCAACTGCTGGAACACCTCTCGGTGCACTCAAGAAAGTTGCTGAAGCACGTGACGACACTGCATTCTCGTCTCTGTGGTCGGGACAATCTCCGTGTTTCGCACAGGAGAAATCGGCCAAGATCATCGTGCACTCACTGATCCAAGAACTTGAGGATTTGGTGACGAAAACTTCCAGTCCTCATAGTTTTCTCTAGTTAGATGACCAAGCAAATACTACGTAGTAATCACCTATGAGAATTAGTATACTGGAATATGTGATCAAACTACTCCTATCATACAAACCCATAACTGACTGATTAGCAGAAGCTTACATTTTATACATTTATTAATACCAGGCGATGATAATAAAGCTCCGCTTTATTAATACATGCTCGGGTACCGGCATCCTCCGTTCTTTACTGACAGTCATGTTTGGCTACAAAAAGGGGGTAGAAAACGGCGATGATAATAAAGCTCCGCTTTATTAATACATGCTCGGGTATACACAATTCGGTTGGCAAATATTGTCCAATGTTGGTACTCTTCATCCCTTCAGGAACCATGGCGTATTACTTGGTCGGGAATGGGTATCATTGTTTTCAGCTAGTGCAGCTCCCACAACAACCCGAGAATTAGCTGAATGGTGCTGCATTGTCACAGTGTTACTCGGAGCTCGCCACTGTAAATTCGGATTCCCCTTGCTAAATTTCTTGCGAAAAGGTCTCTCCAGACCCCGTGGCGCGTTCGGTTTTGCGCTGAACGTTTGTTTCTGCCTCGCTTTTAACACGTCCTCCTTCGGAGTCATCATGACTTTATGATACAAGACGGCGTTCTCTGCAATTAATTCCTCTCGGTCTTCATCCAAGCGACGCCACAAATCATCTCGAATATCTGACGAGAGAAGGAGGTTTTAACAAGACGACGTTCTCTGCAATTAATTCTTCTCGGTCTTCATCCAAGCGACGCCACAAATCATCTCGAATATCTGACGAGAGAAGGAGGTTTTTCTTCTCCTGCAAAGATTTCTGTCGTTTCTTGAATTGCATCACTCGCCAGGAAAATTCTCGGTCGGCTTGATATCGCTTCAGCTCCACCTGTGATACAATTGAAGTTGCGTACACTTTCTCAAACCGTTCCATGTTCTGAGCCATTAATTCTGCTCGTTCAAGAGTAATTCGTCTTTGACGATTTTCACAAAACCACTTGTCAGAATTGTCGAGAAATCCTGCTCTCATTTTCTCATCCACATCAGTTTGTTGTAGCTTTAACTTGAACACCTTTCGCTCAAAAGGATCCGTTTGGTTATATCCAAATACCTTCGAGTTGTTATTCGGGCGTGAGGCGGTATTTACTTGCTTTCGGGGTCTGAGATGCTGTGATATCGGGCCAGATTCACGGTGAGGACTCCGACGAGGAGAGTCCCGATCATTCCTGTCTCGTGCAACAGATTTTCGCCTACTTTGTTCATGATGATCTGGTCTGGTAGCATCACGATCTCGATTCCAACTGCGACTTCTGCTTCTGCGACGCCCCTGCAGCAAAGGATTCGGTCTCGAAGAGCTCCGAGATTGCTCATAAGCGTTCCTTGTTCGTTTCTCTGTAGGATAAGGGCGATATGTCGATCTAGATCTTGCCTCAGCCTGTCGAGTTAATGGCGATCTGCTTCGACTTCTTCTTGATAACTGCCTCGACAGTGACTTACTCTGGTCTGCACGTCGACGTGATGGCGATCGGCTACGTTTTCTACCAAAGAATTGCGGTGTCTTGTTGTTTGGTGGCGATTTGTCTTGTATCTTGCTGTTTTCAATTTTACGAGGTGTTTTCCACGAGTTCTTGGATCGAGGCACCGATAAACCTTTGTCTAGTTCACTTGGTAAACCCGTTTCAATACTTGGGGGACGTCTAAGCCCCACCACTAAAGCGTTCGTCACTGCAACATTAGGTGTTGGAGCCTTCACACTCTTTAGAGACACGACTTTGGTCTTGATTTTCACCTCCTCTGTCTTTCTTAACGTCCGGATTACTGTCTTGGGCTTCTCTTCACTGCTTTTCATTATGGACTCATTGCTGTTCGTTGTATCAGCGGTCAACGCCTCTTCTCGCTGTGGTTGTTGCTGCAATTCTCGCTCGAATCTGCTGGCCATAGCGAGCGCCCGCTCCACTGCATCATCACAATCAGTGGACGCTCCGTGGCTCCATTCGCTTCCCTGTGGCAGTTGAATCTCTGCCATAACTTCTGGTACTGCTTTGTAGTCTAAAACTTCCTCCTTTATCGGCATTGGCTCCTGCGTCGAGATGTCATCCTCTTCCTCCTCATTGGGATCGAAGTAATATTCGCTTTCGGTGGAGCTGCCGTCGTCGTAAGTCGGCGGAGGGGGCTGCATCGTCGCCATGGAACCCCTTACCCAATAGTCGCTATCCACTACCTGCACCACTGAGAGACCCATACAAATCGCAAGAATGGAACAGTCGTGTATCTCGAAATCGACAAATTGGACGAAATGAAATTTTAGAGGTAGAGCGTGTCACTCTTTAGAATAATGCCGATTGGTCTTTCCTATATCCAATCGATTTGGCGGGTTATACAGAAATACGGGTGACGACATCAAGATTGGTCTTTCCTATATCCAATCGATTTGGCGGGTTATACAGAAATACGGGTGACGACATCAAGCTACACAACTGTACAAGGCTGATCAGGTAGCTTTTCCATTCTATTAATCTCGAGCTGCTTCATGTAACAGATAACGGCACTTACGCCGTCACTCTTCCTGCTCTTCTGTCTCATCCGTCTTGGATGTCAGCACTGCCGGTTTCTCGTCGAACTTTGTGGCAGCAACGATACCCCACTGGATCTCTTCAGGTGTCGTCACATCAGCCTCGAAAGTCCACGCAAACTGCGTGTTAATTGCCATTCGGTCATCAATTCCTTCTCCGTCTTTTGTACAAAGTAGCAAATGCTCCGTGACGTCGTAGCGTACACGCAGTGTGAGCCACTCGCGCTTCAATTCTCCCTCTTCTCTCTCTCGCGTGTATTCCACAGCTTCTAATGCAGTGCTATTGAAATTGAGCTGCTCCAGAACTGCTCTGGGTGCCTTCTTTTCTTCTAGTGATGCTGAAGGTTTATGCTGCAACACCGAAAGACTCTCAGGCGTCGCTATCTGCTTCAAAAGGTCCTTCGTCTCGTCCTGGTCCTCTGTGTACAGTTTTTGCAGTACGGAATGGGCTGCACGCTCCGCTCCTCGCACAAATTCGGGTAGATCCACTCGAGCGGCCATGGGGAACTGGGACAAAACGTACATGGAGCTGCGCACCTCATCCGACGCCCCCGACACAAAAATCCGTGGCTTCTCGCGACTGTAACGCACAAACTCGGGCATCCCATTAAGTACGCGCCGAGCGATGGCCCACCCGCGCGCTGAGATGTACTCGGAATCAATGCCGAGCCAATCGCCCGACTCACTGGAGAACCCGCGTCGACTGCTTGAAGTAGGAGCGCATCGACGCACGAGACGGTGGGACGGACGCAGCATTGGTGCGGTTTGGAGCTCCAAATGACGACACCTGCTGCAATTGGATAAAATGGACTATTTAAAAGCCAATCCGATAGGGTGCTGTAGAGTACCACCAAAGTTCTTCAAAAATTGCATTTTTCACCGAGTTAATTTGGCATTTCCATTTTCGAAAGGTATATTTCCAAAGGAATTGTTTTAAACTAAGTAAATGTGGTACACGCAAGCGTTTGCAAGCGTTCCCTGCCACCGATTGTGGCTCAGTTCCGCTTTAGACGCGTAGCTAGAAGATTAAACGGGGGTTTCTCCACCAACACTCCACTAGCAAGACCAAGATGACCCCCGTCGCCTCAACGGAGCCACGCGCCTCGAGAACGACCCCGTCAGGCCCTGGTAGCCCTGCTCCATCGGAAGGGGTCATCGACAGTCCTGCCGTCGCGCTGCAAGCTCCAGCGGCTCAGCGCCTCGGAGTCTAGAGATCAGACGTCGGCGTCGTCAGTGGCACCCCCCAACGGAGTTACTCCAAGAGCCGAAGTTCCTGCGCGACCAAGTTCAACGTCTGCAAAGACAATCGTCTGGAGAGCAATCGTTTGCTGCAGGAGATGTTCGTCCGAACGGCCAAGGCGAGCTCCCCATTCGTGAGATGGCCCACCTGTCAAGCGCCGGCTTCCCCGAGGAGCCGAAGAAAGCGAGGGGTGATTACCATTATTCAAGCGCACGTGCTGGCAGCGAACATGATATTCCCTATGCTGAACCAAACGGAAGGTAAGCCCCTTGCTGCTATGTAATAAGCCGTGAAGCAGCGTGCGTGCGGTTCAAGACGTCACCAGCTGTGCTCGTGGCTATTTACAGCGGTCGCCTGGGATCACGTGGTCTCACGGTGATGCACTTCCGAGAGTCAAGCGAGCTGGAGACTCTGGAGGAAGGTTCGATGAACAACAACTTCTCCAGCGACTTTTCTCCAGCAGCGTCTCTGGCCCGAGTTCAAGCCAGATGCTCAAGCTATGACGACATCCTGGACGCCATCGACGCGCTGTCCACTATGGGCGAGAGCGTATGGTACCCATACGTGACCAAGATGACGGACCGACTCAGGACCTTCGTGTCGAAGAACAAGTCGTCTGACCCGGCCCGTTCTCCAGTGCGGATCCGCCTGACGTTGATGTACGTCAGCAAGTGGCTGGGTGCTGCTCTGGGCCACCTGCAGAGAGACGATCCGTCATGGTGGAAAACCTTCGGCCAAGCGGTGAGCGTCATCGATTACCACGGCCCCGAGTTGTCCATGGCCCTCGTCAACGCAATCTCGCAGCAGGAGTACCGTGGACCGCGCATGCGAGAGGCTCGCACCCGCCCGAGTGGAGATCGTGATTACGGTAGCATCCCGGACGGCATCCGCGCGCTCATCCCTGTGGACAAGAAGGGGAAAGAGCCGTGTCTTCGAAACTTGGGCGGCCTCGACTGCTCCGGTGGAACACGGGACCGCTGTGGCCATCCACAGCGTGTTCACTACTGGACGGCGGACGTCCCACGGCGTGTTCCTCAGTGGGTGGACGAGACGTACGGATGCGTACGCGATCGGCGTGACGACCGAGAAAGGCCAAGCTCCCGCGACCAACGCAGACACTGAGGAGGCCGAGATGATGTTGACTCTGCATCGTTTCGGGAGACCATAGCACATAAGGATAATAATTTAAATGAAGTTGTCACCCTTCGGTCACAAGAGTCAAGTTTAAACTCCACTTTCGCGCATTCGCGAAGAGCGCCGGGAAGCGTAGGGGGTGGGATGGGGAATATTTCTGCGCGGACCGCGCACCGAAATTTCAATGTGAACCCCGATTTAACCTTCAACACGGGCAATTCTAGCCAGCTTCCATCCCGAACTCCGCGCGCGATATCACTCGATTTTGGAGACGTCCCACACGGAGCGTGTCTTACTCCGCCTGCTCAGGCACCTTCCTCACATACGGCCATACTGCCTAGTGACACCAAACCGGCTATACAGCCACCGACCATACAGTCTAACAACACTAGCTTGGCTATACAGCCGCCAGCCATACTGCTGCCACAGTCTACGGCTATAAAGCCAATTATATGTCAATCTACGTCCCATACATTACAGGCTATACAGTCATCTGTAAAGGCCATACAGCCGACACCTCTTGCTATACAGCCTTCACTTCCTGCTATACAGCATACACATCCTGCTATACAGCATGCACCCTGTGCCATACGGGAATCGCTGCATACCTCTCTACATTCACCAATCGCTATACAGCGATTGTCAACCACTATACAGAGACGTGACCCGTCGACTCCCATCCGGGATGGAGGCGACGGGCAGCTTTGTGTGTCGGAAGTGAGGATACCCGCGACTGTCAATTTCGGTGGCACTCTTCGGAAGGTTATTACCGCCCAGGTGGCCAGCAAAGTACACGGTAATGCCGCTATTAGGGCTAAAAGCCATCGACGAGATGCGCTCGCTTACATTGGGCAAAGCTCAAGCATCCGGGCGGACTGAGTTTACCCGCGACGCCATATCCTACGGTGCAGAAGCTCGAATCAGGCAACAACTTTCTGCTGAACGCCCCGCTCAAGCAGATATCCTACGGTGCAGAAGCTCGAATCAGGCAACAACTTTCTGCTGAACGCCCCGCTCAAGCAGACTCTGTCTGAGTTCGTCAGGAGAACACAGATACCACTACCGGCTTTCGTAGAGTTCGTCCGGGGGCAAACGTCGGAAGACTACCGTCCTAACAAGCACATGATCCCGACAGTTTTGAATAAAGTGTGCGCTGGGTACAAGCATCTTGCCAAACTGCAAGACATTGTTAGAGAAGGTGTGCGTGTCAAGCTCAAGAATGTCCCAAGGCAACATAGACCACCACCTAACCACGGGTCAGCTATTCAGCCGGTTAACGTACTACGCAAAAATATTCGCAATCGCCAGAATCTACCATACAAAGTATAGGTATGGTCCGATAAAGCAACATATTCTTCCATATCAGCCCTTTCGGTGTCGTGGACAAGATCGGTGGGGACCCGCAGTCGTCAGGACGGACAATCCATGACCTGTCATTCCCTGAACGAGCCTCGATCAACGATCTCACGGACCAGGAGAACATCGTGCGACCTGACTACAAGCACTGCGACGCGATCGCAGCAGAGATCATACGCGTAAAGCAAGATCATCCGGACGCTGAAGTTTCCCCCATGGCCGGCGACGTCTCATCCGCCTTCCGCCACGTATCCACCCACAGCGAATGCGTCTTTATGTTCGCAGGGCTCATCGAAGCCAATGAGGCTTTGGTGATCGAGCTCACAGCACCATTCGGGTTGACAGGGTCATCTGGAGCGTATGACGTAGTTGGTGGGGCGATATCCTTTGTGCACGGGACTCAATCCAACAGTGACAATCCATCCAGATTCTTCAACTACCACTGGGTCGACGACCACATCAACGTGACCGCGAACCGCGGACATCGGCGCCAACTACGATGACATGGCACGATCGCTTCGGTACTCCATGACCGTCGTTTTAGGTGTCGGTGCTGTGAACGAGGAGAAGTTCACGACCTGGGCGCCTAAACAGAAGGTTCTAGGGCTCGAATTTGACTCGGTTGTCGATCGTGTGTCTATGTTTGCCGCTAAGATCACGAAGGCTCGCGGCCTGGTTGCGGCAGCTTTTCACACCGTCGAAATCTCACTCAAGGGGTATCCCGCTAAGATCACGAAGGCTCGCGGCCTGGTTGCGGCAGCTTTCCACACCGTCGAAATCTCACTCAAGGGGTACCGTTCACTGCTCGGTAGTCTCCGTCACGTCGCCACTTGCATTCGGTCAGCACGGCCCTTTCTCCAGCGTCTTAGGCAGCTCGAAACCAACCTCCACAAGTTCAAACGCGTGACGATCTCGGAGGATATGAGGCGAGATCTACTGTGGTTGTGGCAAATCCTTCATTCCCCGCTGCTGAACGGAGTCTCTCTCGAGTATTTTAACGCGCTCCCACCGGCTGATGTGATCGTGGAGATGGATGCCTGTGACCATGGTCTCTGCGCCTTAGATGTGTCCGACCGCGTCGCGCTTACGTACGCGTTTTTGCCCTCAGAATCACAACTCATCGCCCGTTTCAAGGACGGGGAGCGCAATGGTTTCGATATCAATTTTCGCGAACTACTCTCATGTGCGTTCGCTGCGCACGCTTGGGGAGATAAGTGGCATCGACGCTCCACCTCCGGCGGTCGACCACTCCATGTCCACTTTCTCATTGACAACACGTCTGC
>JAIKVB010000622.1:0-21867 GCA_024679045.1 Phytophthora brassicae
CCACGCTCCGTCGAGGAATTATCATATCTGAGTGGTCATCCACTTTCCCAGAGACCTACGATCTTCTTGCTGTTATGCCGAAATAATTAGGATTTGGAGAAAGAATACAACGATAATCAAACGGTATTGTCAAATTCTTTCTCTCCTAAAAATCAGACAATAAAGCCTCCAGCTGGAATCATCACCTCATTAGGAGCTCTGCGCCTGTCACCGGTAATCTGAGTGGTAGGTCTCTGTGAAAATCTGAGTGGATGTCCACTCGGATAAGATACTTCCTCCACTCCGTCTGGTGTAGGCTGAACAATTTGCGTTGTACCCCTCCCTAATTGGTGCCACGGTTGTAAGAAAATCCTCCGTAACTTCGTTGCCGCTGGGCATGTCCAAAATATGTGGTCGTAGTCCACGTTCTGTTTGTGCGTGCATGCACGGTAAGTGATGTCTCGGGATGCATCATACAATGACAATGCTCTCAATTTGAGCCTCAGTATGAGTTGAAAAAACAAATGGCTGCAGCAAGCGCTGTAGCTGACCTTGCGTTGGAGAAGAAGGCGGGGCGTAAGCTCTTGATAGATATTTAAAGGATGGGCAACTAAGGAATGACGCTGCGGTAACTGCGTCAACGTACCAGCTTCAATATGCGGGGCAATTTTTTAGGTCATACATATTTAAGGTTTCCGATTTTGGAGTTTGGCTTCTTTCTCCTATTTCCTATTTTCTAGTCATACATATTTAAGGTTTCCGATTTTGGAGTTTGGCTTCTTTCTCCTATTTCCTATTTTCTTTTTTGGTTCTGCCTCTTTCGGTGTACCATTTTCAAATTGTGGGCACCCGACTCGAGCTCCATACACCCCTAAGGCAGACGAGTCAAGTTTAACAATTTGAAGCCTCGCGTAATTTATCCCTGTAACATCAACCTAAGGCAGACGAGTCAAGTTTAACAATTTGAAGCCTCGCGTAATTTATCCCTGTAACATCACAGTGGAAATGAATATTTTCATTTTAAAAGCATTTACCCTTACAAAGTACAAGAGGGTTAGGTTCAAAGCAAAAAAGCGTAGAACTGTAGAATATACAATTTTATTGTTCAGCGTCTGCAGGAACGGACATGACAAACCCGGCATAGTTGCACGATTCTTAACTGTTTGACAGGCCTGGTCCAGCATTTCACGCTGTTTGGCCCGTGGTCTGTACGATGTGCCAATGAAAAGCGCTCAATTGTTAACCCCTCGGTGCCTGTGGTGGATGGCAGATATCAAGTTTAATCCCGTCACTGACGCCCAGCAACTTCAAGGTTGCCTCAGGTCGACGACAGACTGTAAGTGACCACGTCAATCACAGACCACCGGCTGTTGGGTCCTGGTGCATCAGGTCCGCAGTCGACAGTGGCGAGGTAGATCCATACAATGGGTCTGGTCAAAAAATTATGTGGATTCGGTAGAACAGGTCTCCAGAGATCCAAGTGGAATCTCTGGTATGTTTCCTTTTCTGATAAAGGAACTGTATATTATATACTGAGAAAGATGGATAGCGACGGCTATCCAGACCTCTCACTTCCTAATCTATCAGCTAGAGCACAAGCGACTAATACACTAGGCTACCGTTTCCAAGCAGGATCGTCACCTGCCTTGGCCTGTGTTCCCCTCGCTTCAAATTCCGGAAAAACGTTTCCAAGCAGGATCGTCACCTGCCTTGGCCTGTGTTCCCCTCGCTTCAAATTCCGGAAAATACCACAAAGATATATTTAGTGGTATTGAGGTGCTACTGTTGTGAGTGGTACTCGTACTAGCTAAACACCTAAGTTTCATCTCCGTCGTCCTGTTCGTTGAAGTCCAGTCGACGGGTACTTGAAGCCATCCCTGAATTGATGTCGCCGTGTCAAAGATGCGTGCTGCTGACAGTGACCTTTCAAGTGATGAGGAGGAGTCTCCGAATACTCTGCGCGGGTCCCGGTGCCGATCTTTACACCCGTACTTCCTCCAAAGCTGACGCCCATCGCGCACGAAGCGCTCGTCAAATGAGATAAACGTCGTAAGGAGTACGAGGCGAAGATGAGGGCCCATTGCCGTTGTTCGGGCGAAGACTATCGCCTGATTACGCAAAATGTGAAGGAATATTTCGACATGCGTTTGTTGGAATATTTCTGTGTGTAACTGAATGACAGCTCACTGCAGAAATACAAGCAATGTTGAACAAGGTCAAGAACGATGACATCCCGGATATTAAGTCGCTATGCAAGAAAGAATTGTGTATGGACTTAAAGGAGACAGATGTGGATGCCCGTATCTTATCCTACTTCCAGTGTTTCCGGGAGCTCGTTCTCGAACATGGTCTTGAAGAGATTTTCACTGGTGAGTCAGGCTAGAAAGAGAAGTGTAAAAGACTGATCTCTTGTTTGGCTCCGCCTGTTCTGAGAGAAGACATGAAGAGCGCTATCCTCTGAACGAATATGGAATCCGCGGAGAGCATTCGTAAGCTTTACACTTTAGTGTATGACAAAGATTTGAAGCACGAGCGACACTTCCAGAAGAATAAGCGTATGAGGCTGATGACGAAAGAAAAGTCAGAAAAGTCACCCTTAGTGTCCAAGTTCAGCAGGAAGGCGTCAAAACAATCCAAGAAGCCTGCTACTGGAGACTTGAAGAAGAAAAAATCCTGGTTGCAGAAGACCGATAAGAAAGTAAATGATAACTCGGAGAAGAGGGCGGAAAGGAAGCTCTTTTACAAGAAGGAACCACCGTCACCGTGCCCCAAGTGTACCGAGATGCATTGGCTAAACGACTGTCCGAAGGCGACGGAGGCGGAAAAAGTGGTTCTACGTGCAAAGCCTCCAGACCTTCCATGACTGCGATAGTTAGCTAAGTTGACTTATTTTTTCTTCCCACGGTATCTAGCACAACTAAAGTTGACTGCCCTTTTGAAGTTTTGCTATTTTAAGATGACTTTAGTCGACTACAGTTCCAGCGTTCTTGTGTTCGTGAATGACTAAAGTCGACTTATCATGTTTTAGATAGACAACGTCAGACGACTTTACTTGACTGCAAAAATGTATAGATGACTTTTTAGCACGACTTTAGTCGATTAAAAGTCGACTTTCACACACAAATTGCTACATTAAATGGAAATCGAAAAGTCATCTTCTCTTTCCTCTTCTTCAGTCTCCTCTCCATCGTATAACGACATTTGAGGGCGTTTTGGTATTGTATTCTCCCCGTCTGGACCAAGAATCACTACATTTACATAATTCATCGATCCTAGATCACACTCAAGTCTTTGTTGGCAAGTAATGCCAAAGCAACTTGTGTAAAGCAAGGCATTGTTTTTTGTTGGCTTGACCACCATAGACAAAGCTCTGATGACAGCCCCACCAAGGCCCACCCTATCCTATCCTATTGATTCAATCACTTATCGCACTATGAATTCATAGAGGAACAAGTACTCAGATAACGTTTTAAGCAGAAAGTCTGGGCACGACGAGAATCGAACTCACGCAAAAGAATAGAGTACTGATCTCAAAGACCCACCAAGAACGACCCCAACTTTGACTAGCACGTACAGCTCCTTATTTACGACTGAAAGTTAGCTTTAGTCAACTGCACATATTTTGCTTTGTCTTGTGGCACGACTATAGTTGACTGCAATATTTTCAACTCTCTATCACTCCACGACTATAGTCGACTGCCATTTTTCACATCACCCAATTTCACCACGACTAAAGTTGACTGCGTTTTATGCCCATTCCAAACTCCGCACAAATACAGTCGTAGAGAGACTAAATCCAACTAAAGTCATAGTAGTTGGCTAGTCATGGTAGGTCTGAAAGCCTCGCGAGGCTAACAAGTCTCGCAAATCTCGAATGAAGCGGTTAAAGAAGTTTTTACCGACACTGTCGCATACTGTCCTGATAAACAGAGTCCTGGAATTACCTGGGTGCCCTGATACAGGATCAGACCACACGATGATCTGCCGGGCTCATTGGGAGCAGATGCGCATGTTGGACCCTACGGTTCAGCAGATTTCGTTGGACACGCCGGTGAGGATCGAAACATTTGGTGCTCATCCAGTCGTGGCCGAAACGCAGACAATGCTGCGCGTTTTGATTCATACGGCTGCGGGCCCGGTACAGCCAGCTGAGGCTGTACCGTGTCTAATTGTGGAGCAAAACGACGAAGAATTCAATATTGGCAAAGACTTGTTGGGGAGACTCGGAATCGACGAGGATCGTCAGTTGGAACAACTGGCATCCCACCATGAAGATAGTGGTGACCCGTTCGAGCTCGAAGCTGATGATCCACCGACTACTCTTGAACAACATGTTGCGAGTGATGACGAAGGGGGTGCTGCAGTCGAAGCCTTAGTTGATAAGGCGGTGCAGAACGGCTTCCCCACTGACAAAGTGGAAACATTACGAGCCATCGTCAACATGTATGACGTGTGGCGATTGGAACTTCGTGATGACCCTACGGCTCGTGTGCCGCCGCTCGAAGTGCGTTTGAAGGATTGGGCCAAGCCATGCAAATGTAAGCCCCGCAAATATCATCCACATGTTCGACAATATCTCCATGAATTTAATGATCAACTTGTTGCACTAGGATGGGTGTACGAAAACCCGACACGTAGCGGGGCTAGTCCCGTACTCCCCATCAAAAAGTCACAAGAGTTCATGGATCTCCGGCAAACGACCGACTATCGCGAATTCAACAGTATGACCGACATTATGGCTGCGGTTATGCCAATTTTATCTCTCGTAATGGAAAATGCACGTGGAATGAAACATTTTGGTCTTTTTGATTTTATTATAGGGTTATGGCAACTCCCATTGGCGGAATCTTCTCAAGAATGGTTATACTATATGACTGACGAGAAGATTTTTACTCCACGGCGTGTCCCATAAGGATGTGGTGATGCCGCCATACATTTCCAGAAGACGACGGAGGCCTGTTTTGCAATTCTATTGTACAAACACCTCCTTGTTTAGATTGATGACTTACTCCTATACGCGAACGATATTGATGTGTACTTGGTCAAGCTGTCCAAGTTGTTTGAGTTGTTGAATGAGTTCAGCCTCAAACTCAGTGTCAAGAAGTCTAGTTTATATCAAACCGAGGTAAAATGTGCGGAAAGCTAATAGATGCACACGGTGTGCGTTATGACCCCGCTCGAATCGACTCTTTCATTGCAGTACCGTACCCGAACACAGCTGGAGAGTTACAGCAGTTCCTGTGCGCCGTCAACTGGATGCGTGAAAGTCTGGTTGACTATGCACGCCAAGTATTACCGTTACAACACAGACTTGACGACGCGTTGGCTAAGACCCGTCGTACAAAGAGGGTAGCGGCAGGCATCTTGATCGAGCTCAGCTCGGAGGAAAAAGCCGCGTTCGACAAGGTCAAGGACATGCTCATGTCCTCGGCAACTTTACATTTCCCTAACGATAACGTTACGACGTGTTTATTCACGGATGCTTCCGATCTAGGGTGGGCAGTGATTGTCACCCAAGTTCTAAACTACGATATCACTATGCCGGTCCAAGACCAGCCTCATCTTTTGATCGAATGTCGGAGTGGCTCCTTCACTGGGAGTCAACTCAACTGGACGTTGATCGAGAAGGAGGCGTTCCTAATCGCCTTCGCTTGTGATAAACTGGACTATATATTGCTTCGGCCGCAGGGGTTCCGCATGTTTTGCGACCACCGCAACTTGATTCATGTTTTGCCAGACGAGAGTATTACGAAACATGTCATAGGGAAACTGTTACGCTGGGCAATGAAATTGATGAACTACAACTACGTGATTGAACATATCGCGGGACCCCAGAATGTATGGGCCGATATGGTAAGTCGATGGTCTGGGAACAATGCTCCGCCCGTTACGACGGTCAAAAGACTGAGATCTGCGACAGAAACTCACCAACAAACCGCTTCGACAGCGGACGCGAGACCGATCATCTCGACGATCCGACCGCTCGACGACGACAATTTTGTTTGGCTAAGGTTTGCAGATATTCTGATTGTTCAAGCATTCTACAACCCACCAACCGATGCGGCTTGTACCAGTGACGGTATCCTGACGGTTCATAACCGCATTTGGATACCTACGGATGCCACCGACCTACTATTACGTATTTTCATCATCGCTCACTGTGGAGCCCGTGACCACCATGGCCAGGCTGCCATGGTGGTGCACCTACGACGTATCTTTGCAATGGACAACTTGCAATCCCTCGCGTCCACCTTCGTCCGCCAGTGCCGGCTGTGCCTAAGGATGATACCCCGGCCGTGGGGTGAAACTATCTACTGTGCAGAACGCAACGGAGTCCTGCATTGTGATTTTCTATCGATGGGAGATAGTTTTGGAGGAAGTACATCTTGGTCCTTAAAGACCACACGTCGCATTTCTGCGAGCTTGTGGTGGCCGACACAGCCGACAGTGCAGTCACGATAGAAGCTCTCCTGGCTTGGCACTCGCGATTCGGTCTCCCGCCGAGCTGGATTTCCGATCAGGGGACTCACTTCAAGAACGTAGTTGTGAGTGAGCTTTCTAGGAGATTGAACACCTTAAGGAATTTACGCCCGCTTGTGCCCGTGGATCAATGGCTCCATTGAGAGGGTTAATCGCGACATACTCCAAGGATCAGAACTATGATTCTAGAGTACCGAATCCATCACCGAGACTATCCGTATCTAATACCGATGGTGCAGTCAAGTCACAAACACACCACGGTCCCGTCGCTGGGTAACCGGCGCCGGTGAAGTTATTCAATGGGCTGCCGAGCCCCACGTCCCTAAAAGAATTCTACTTGCCTAGTGCAGATGAGTTAGGAGGTGCCAGCTAGTGAGGAGATTGATAACTTTCTCGACAACTTACAAAGCAGCGTTCACGAAATGCATAAGGACGTGGAAGATCGACGACTAAAGCAGAGACTGTTGAATAAGAAACGAGAACGAGGAAAAAACATTGTCAATTTCGCAGAAGGTGATTATTTGTTACGGTCCCGAGTCGACGACAAGAGTGGATACAAACTACGTGTGACTTGGGAAGGGCCGTACGGTGTGGTGCGCGGCGAAGCGCATTCGTTTCTCATCCAACATCTCACCACGGGCGCAGAGATGGATGTACACGCCTCTAGACTAAAGTTCTATGCGGATTCCAGCTTGGACGTAAGTGAGGAACTTCTGGAGCACGTAGCGTCGCAAGGAATCGTCCTGGTGATCGAACAACTCAAAGAACACCGGTTGAACTCAAAATATTCACGATTGCGACGTTCTGGTTTAATGGAAGGGGCTCGAAGCATTGAGGACTCGTATGAACCTTTGTCCAATCTCGTACGCGATGTTCCTGTCCTCGTGAAGAAGTACGTCGCCACTGCGGATCAAGAGCTTATGGCACACTGGCAGCAGATGACAACGCACACGGAGATTGGACAACAGGGACCTGTGGTCAATGTGGAGACGATAGAGCGGCCGAAACGTCGGAAGCCTACTCGTCGCCGACTACAGCGGCAGACGACTGTCGACAGCATCAATGATGATTCTCGGGCGTCCATTAAAGGGACACCAGCCGTGGGTGCGTCCCAGTCAGTGGTGGTGATACCTGGACCTGTAGATGAACAACAAAACCCAAATAACCAAGACGACTTGGGGGTTAGTCGATTTACGCGTTCAAGAACTACAGCGCGCAGAACTTGACTTCGTATCACTGCTGTGCTGCGCGCTTCGTAGGGATCTATCAGAGCCAAGCATTGATCTGACTGCTCGGGTAGTGAATGACGAGGTTGACGTTCAACGGCGGAATCAGCCTTTGGGGGCAATGTGGTGGATGGCAGATATCAAGTCTAATCCCGTCACTGACGCCCAGCAACTTCAAGGTTGCCTCAGGTTGACGACAGACTATGAATGACCAGGTCAATCACAGATCACCGGCTGGTGGGTCCTGGTGTATCAGGTCCGCAGTCGGCAGTGGCGAGGCAGATCCATACAATGGGTCTGGTCAAAAATTATGCGGATTCGGTAGAACAGGTCCCCAGAGATCCAAGTGGAATCTCTGGTATGTTTCCTTTTCTGATAAAGGAACTGTATATTATATCTTTCTGAGAAAGATGGATAGCGACGGCTATCCAGACCTCTCACTTCCTAATCTATCAGCTAGAGCACAAGCGACTAATACACTAGGCTACCGTTTCCAAGCAGGATCGTCACCTGCCTTGGCCTGTGTTCCCCTCGCTTCAAATTCCGGAAAACACCACAGTGCCAATTAATTGCCTCCAACTTCTTGTAGTTTGAAACGGCGGTGCGACAATGCTTGAGCGGCTTCCTCCCAAACTCGTGTACCGGTATTCGTGTTCTCTCCTTTGGCATCTGAGAGCCGTATGATAATGAGAGCCGTAAGAGCATTTCCACCGGTTGGACTTATCTGAAGTCTTAACCAGGCTTATAAGTCCATAATTTTTTTAGATAAGTCTGCATCGAACTCGTTTGCTGCCACCGGTAGGAACTCTCGCTGAGTTTTAAAACACGCTGACCAATCAAATCACTTGGTCAACAAAGCAACAGAAGCAAACTATATGTTCGAAGGCCTCGACGACTCGGACGATGAGTACCGGTACTATATCACCTACTTGGTCAGGAGAGACACCACTCAAGGCGAGTCGAAACCCGGAGGCTCTGTCCCCGGGAAACGAGCAAACAAGGAACGAGAGAGAGCTGTGGGGAGAGCGCTTGATGAAGGATTTCTTTATTGAAAACTCGACTTACGACAACTACCGTATGCTATTCTCCTTTTCTGCAATTCAACATCACGGCTTACCTGTGATCATGCTCCGCTGTTTCCCTTGCTCAATACTGAACTCAAGGCAATCTGATTGAGATCCAGGATTTATTTTAAGTCTCAAATCCCATCTATAGGTCCTGGTGAAGTTAAAACCTGCAACAGGACCTACCGGTGGAAGCCATAAGTCTTGGCCGAGTCTTAACGGCGCTACTTTTAGGTTAAAACCATCGTTGAGACCAACCGGTGGAGATGCTCTAAGAAAAAATACGCCCGGTACTTCAACCCCTTATAACAAAAGTTGAAATGACCTGTACAAATGGGATACTCCCATTGGGTGCCCATTACACCTAAATACCTATACGAACTAAAAAAGGTCGGTAGTTGGTTACGACGCCTCTCGTCACACGGTAGTCTCATTACTCAGTGAGGTGGGTTTCTCTCGTTTTAATGTAGTAGCACTTTTGATTTTCTTTGATGCTCTTTGCCGTATTAGAGCGATGAGAGATACACCGCCTTTTCAGCCAATCGTTGTGTCTGAATCCAATCACAGGATTTCGCATGTAGAGAAGAGATACAGGCAACGGTTCCGACTACATTTAAAAAACTGACCAGGCTTGAGTGAAGCAAAGGGCCCTCTCGCGCAGGAGCTGTCTAGAAAAGCTCACTGTCCTTGCTTTTCTCGACAGACCAAGAATATACGCGCCATCGGCTCAGTTTTACCCCGTACTAAATTACAAGACGCTCGCACGAGGAGCACAAGAAAATAAATTAGAAAATACGAACTGCAACTATTTTAGCTACCATGGTAGTGACATGGAGACGACTTGGTAGTTTGAATTAATGAGCTACGAGAGGAAGAGTTCCGGACAACATTTAGACGAAAGTCTCAAGTTTGACCACGAAGACGTCATTGTGGAAGAGGCGACTCTCTAAAATTGAACTTATTTATTTTTCATAAATTTGAAGCATCACTTTTGACAGGGAAGATTTGCATGTGAAGCATGGATGCGAAATACGGTATTAGCTAGATATTGTAAGTTATCTTTTTTAATTTAGACTTTTATCAGAATATCATAAAATAAATAATACTGGTATTACTATTGTATAAGATGCCTAGCCAGCGTTTCGATGCTCATCGTCAAAATCGTCAGTGGGTCGGATGCTAAATCATGATCGCATAAAAGCAGTGGTGGGTAAAAATCAATTTGCAACGATTTTCATTGCCACTCACTGCTGCAGTCTGCATTGCAATACGAGACCGAAGTGCAGTTGTATATTGCAATACGCGAGACAAGTGCAATTTTCATTGCAACTGCAGTCAAGTTGCAATACTAGTAATGAATTGCAAATATTGTTTCTGAAGACTAACGAGCTTTTTTGGAACTCAAAGCTCGTGGCCAAGGCAACCAAGGATTCACACAACACTTTATCGGTCATCTGAAGTCGCAGAGGTCACAGTAACGTATTGCAACTTTCTAATAGTAGTCGACTCCGATGGCCATAACATTTGCAACGCAACTTTTGAACGCTTGGTCGGGATGGCCCCGAGTAAATCGCGATTCCGCAGAAGCAACGTTCACAACGTTCCTCTCAAAATCTTCCTTGCTCACAGGGAGCCTGAACGCGTCCAGCCTAGCCATTGGAACTACAAAACAAAGTTCAACCTTAGCAACTTGGTTCATACCTCCAGCGACTAGTCGGTTCAATAGCTCGACAAAGTATTTTTCATCGAACGAATGGCTCTTAGCACGCGTCACTTGAACAAACCGGACCAGTTGTACTGATTTATGGATAAAAGCAGCGTCGTATCCGCCTTCGTTCCACATGACCGGGGCCAACCACGTTGGACCGTCCCCCGAAATACTAATTCGATACTTTTGTGCATCAAAATAGATGATGCTTGATTTCTCCCAGGTTTGGCGCCCTAAACTCGATTCTTTCAGGCTCCACGTCAGGCCATTATGGCTAAGCTCCGCAAAAAAACAGGCTTCGAGGGTGAACCCATCCGTGGATGGATTCACATTGCAATCCTTCGCGAAATTCTGGACTAGATGCGGACCCATCACTGTTGCGAAATGGCGCACGACGTAGTCGCTCACCAACCGAACGTCGTAATGATGGGGGGGTGCCATAACGGGCCAGCAAACGGTTGACTGCACCACCTAATGAATCGCCAACATAGCCTTGAAGATAAGTTTCAATATTTGCTGCCTCCATGATTGCCTTGTCAAGTGCTTCAATCGCCCTTTCTGTCGTGACGTCAAACATTAGTCTCGCGCTTCCACCGGCCACAAAGTACTTTGTTTGCAACAACTTGATTCGTTCCTGCACTTCCTTTTCTGGATCAGCTTGTAGTTGATACGATGGAAATAGGGCCATGATGTTATAGAAAAAAGCATCGTTTAGAACTGCTTCCCTGTAATCCTCAAAACGCCACGACGTCAGCTCAAAGAGCATCTGCACATACACTGGACAAACAACTTCCTGTTGTTTGTCCAGTGTATCATTCGTTGTACCCTCTTCCAAATTGTGAGATTCTTCTGTCTCCATGTCCACATCTGCCATTTCAGAGGGTGCCTCACCCACGTTCCCAATCAGACGGTAAAGCTCTGGACGATATTCTTTTCCGACAGCAACCATCGAGCAAACACACACGAGTCGATGCTTAGTTTCGTCTCGTTGATGCCAACGTAGGCATTTAAGATGAGCTGCCTCTCCAGCAGATGACGTAACGTACCCATCGAGAAAAACAATCGTTTTCCGTGTCTGCGACGTTGTATTCAAAATTCCTGCCAGTTTGCGCTCTATTCCTCTTTTACAACACAAACCACTTTTTTATTTCCCATAAGCCAAAAACGCAATTGAAAACCTTATAAACTCGGGAGTAATGAATCCAAATCACGTCCCATCGCGACCGATCAAGTGAGCAGGCGAAGGCGAGCGATGTACACGACTTTCCCGTTCCTGGTGGGCCGACAACCCAAAGCAACGCATGCTTTCGGATAGAGCACCTGTTTATCTCATTCCATTGCTTCACCAGTGGTGGCCGACGATAGAGGATCAGCGATTCTCCAGGACGGCCAATTCCGGTGCCATCAACGCACGATGCTGGCAATTTAATCAGTCGATCTTCATCGTTGACAAGAAGCTGATGGCACGGTTCAGATGCGACAAGCCAATCGACTTGCGGTACATCAATAGTAACATTAACTCGACGCCGCGTCGGTACTTCCACGATAAGCGGGTTGCCCTCATCTAATCCAAGCGCTATCAAGGGTGACGACGACTTCGGTAGCTTCTGACTCTTCCGGTATGCCTCCCAGTTTGGGAACACAATGAGGTCCGACTCGGGAATCTTCTTCAGGTAAGTGTCTCTATACTTTGCCTTTGCTTCATTCCGCAAAGCATCGACATCTTCAAAGTTAACTAATACAGTAGCAGTGTCGGTCAGTGGTTTGCCGTTCTTATCAACGATCTGTAACCATTTCCGCGCCATTTCTGATCTTAGAGTAAATTAGAGGATGGCTGCCAAAGAACACTCTCGAAATAACCTCAGCTGAGGTTTAATGCAGTAAGACTACTGAGTGATGGTCAAACTGTTCTTTTATATGTTACCCTCCTCAATTCGAAACGAGCATATTTTTAAAGGCACGTGTTGCTGTGCCCGACTCAAGTGGTCACATAATATTTTTAAGCTTCACGTTTGTAAAGACTGCCCATCACGCCTCTTTTGCCCATCTTTCTTGAGGACCGATGTCATTGCGGTCTTTTGGCTTGCTTCGCAAAGGCAGTCGCTGCGCTCCTGCAATAAAAAGATTCTAATCCCTGGCGAGTACAGTGCTCGGCTCGCCGGAAAGCTCGGTGCTGGGCCCGCCTACGAAAATACCTCGCGGCCCTGCTTCGCGGGCCCCCCGCGCGGGTTTGCTGTGGCTACGCACGCTCGCAACCGCTCACCTCCGTTGGCCCTTTTATGTTCGTTTCACCCGCTCATTTCCAGTCGGGCACAACAACCACACTCATTTTTAAAACCTTATGATCCAGAAAACTAAAAATAGTAGCTGCAGACAGTCGATAAATTTTTGGAGGGTGACCGCTCGACGGTGATAATTTCGGGTTATCGCTCAGTCAAATTTAACCAGCTGCAATTCCGTTATCTTGGATTTTGAGAAGGCCTTTTGTCAATGTTTAGTTCGGAGTTCAGCAGTAGCCGGTGGAAATGCTCTAACCCCTAAAAAAAGGTCAACTTTTTTAAACCTTCGATCTGTCATACTTTCTCGAATCCATCTTAGTCTTCATTAGTGAGAGTGTGAGCAATGCAAAGCTCAAACAACTCGCACAACTCCGAGCATCAATCGACTGAGGACCAGTTGGTAAAATGTTAGAAACAAGAAGGTTGTCGGACTCTCTGTCTTTTGTGTGGAAACATACTTGCTGCCGTCATCTTGAAGATCGGAACGGGAGGATGTCATTTAAAAATGGTTTCGGAACGCAAATTTGAGCTCGGAGAAGCCGTTCAACACACGCAGGACGCTGTATCCTGCCGAGTTGTCCGCCACAAAGTGCGTTTACATGTCATCGACGGGTACATTTAGTTACGATGCTGATGATGCAGTGATCCAGAAGCTGCAGGAGATTTCACGAAATGGTAAGTTAGAATGGAAATAAGCGACGCAAAGATCAAAAATGCAGCCAGCTTATACTTTTAGGGAGTTAACCTTCTTGCTATGATGTGTCGATCCCATAGTGAACCGCTTGAGTTCTTGTACAAGAAACTTGCATCTGTAAGGAAATATATATGGTGACTAAAACTCACAACAGCTATTAGTATTGTGATGTTTACAAACATTTGCGAACAAATTTATAGCAGTTTGTTAGCCTTGAGCTGCTCAAGGAGCAGTTTTTCCGTCCTAGATGCGCATTTGGTCAGTGGAGAGCGCACTGAGGATGAGCAGTGGCCTAGCAGCTCCATCGCTTTCTTGATCGGCATGGGATTCGGCTCCACAAACAAGGAATTTACTAGGAGGACCTGAAAAATAACAATAGTGGGTCTCGTTTACAAAAATTCCCATACTTTCAAATGTCAACTTACATTCTCCTGATGAGCCTTCTTCGCTGCAGCAAAGTCCCCTTTCTCAACAGCTTTGGTGATCGCAAGTACTCTGGACGGCGCCGCATTGGACAAAATGCTCATAACCCCCACAGCCCCCACTGACATCATCGGAAGCGCCAAATTATCAGCTCCGCAAACAACTGGGAGGTCGCAGAGAGCCATGACGTCTATAGCATGCGCCACAGAGTCTGTGGCGTCTTTCAACGCCGCGATTCCCGGCACTTTGGCCAGTTCGGCGATCGTTTTTGGCTCAAGTTTCACACCCGCACGTCCTGGATTGTCGTAAATCATGACAGGTAAACCGACTCCAGCCACACGACGAAAATGTTCGTATAATCCACTTTGAGAAGCACAGACATAAGGGGGCGCAATGACCAGACAGGCATCAGCTCCAAGCTCTTTGGCTTCACGTGCTAGTTTGACAGCTCCATCGGTAGATAAAGAACCAGTTCCAGCAATGACAGGAACTCGCCCATTGACACACTTAACGACAGTCTGGATCACTTTAAGACGCTCGTCGTCCGATACGAGTGTGTTTTCACCCGTGGACCCCATCTAGAATGATTCTTTTGTTAGATTTTCATTAAAAAACAGGGAGATAAAGGAGAATTTGAAACTTACGGGAACTAAACCGTCAATCCCCTCTTGGATCTGCCACTCCACAATCTTCTCAAGACTTTCGTAGTCGACGGCAGAACCATCAGCTGTGAATGGAGTCACTAACGCCGTGTACGTCCCTTGAAAACTCAGTGTCATGTTGGAAGAAAAAGATCTTGTAAAGAGGTGGCGAATGGAATTGTGAGTTGGTAATCGTGTTGCACCTCGCAAGCGACTTGAAGCACCCGAGCAAAGGAAATAGCGGCGCATGAAGTGGATATAATGCTAACGCTAAGGAATCTTTGCTAGTGGCAACAGAAGGCAACAGTCTGCAAGTTGAGTTTCTCGTCCAAACACAGGATCTGATGAGGATAGACCTACCCCCGCTTTCGCAACTAAGGATGACGAAAACCAATTGTAAAAGTTAATCACAGGAGGTATTTTTATCTTGGCTATTAATAATCAAGGGCTCGGTTTTACATATTTTTATTGCTAAAACCTATATCAAGTAATTGTGTATATCGGGGTTGAGTTTACATATTTAATAATTTTAAACATCAAAGTGGTCTGGGAAGTCATAACGGCAAAAGTTTAGCGTTTTCTTTACTGTGAGTTCGCCGACTGAACCCGCCAGACGCTTTTAGAATTGGTCCCAATTATTTAGAATTAGACACCCTTTTTGGCAATGTACCCTGCGTAACCTTTACAAAAGCAAAACCTGGTAGTATTACAGGCATAGCCACAAATAACCTGGCTACGGTACTTCCAAACGTATATTTTTGCAAAACCTTGAAACGCCTACTCTTCAAACAGAAAAGGGCCTATAGCACGGCAAGTATGCCGGTGCCGGAGGGTGTTTGAGTGATGTGGGGCGACTATATCGCTGAAAATGCCTAGCCCGACAAGCTTAAACGTTGGCAGCTCAAGGGCATCAAAGTCGTGATTGCTACTAATGACAAGAAAAGAAGATGCTTTTATTGTGTGTGGTACAATATCCAACACAGTAACAGACAATTCTGATGTACTTTGCTCCGTTTATTCTGGAAGGCTTTGTGTACGAGAAGATCTTCACCACTCTGGAAACAGGAGTGAGCTCGTGGAGCTGCTAGATTACGAGGTGAAACCCATGGAAGTGTGCAGCAAGTCAATGGTCTGCTATTCTTCGACGTGATGTCCCTACAGGCGCCAAAACTGTGAGCTGAAAAGACACCCGGAACAAGATTAAAGAACTCTTCCTCCATGTGCACGATGAGTGCACGATGACGAACCCAACATGTGGGACGTTGGGTTTGAGTCTGCAGCAACGCTCAAGGGTCCTGCGCGGAAGATAAGATTGCTAGAACGCAGCATGTTACCATCACCAACAATCTAAACTGTCACTTACATCTAGAAAGCTGGATGTGGCTCCAGAGCTGCTGAAAAGCATGGAAGTCAGTCCAGTCAACATCCTTGTCAGTCCACAGCTGACGTCGGAAACGCCTTGGTCTTCATCAATGGACGCGGCGCAAAGCGAAGCTACGTGCTGATTTCGCTCCAGGGTGAGAGCGATTTCTCTGAATAGGAAACCGGAAACTCTTACTCGAGAAAGTTTCGTCGCTTAAGAAATATCTCCACACACGTCACGCAATGTTTCTTCAACCTTAAATCAAGTGTTTTAGTTGCTTTAGTCGCAGTGAAGATCCATGTGTTTTAGTCGCTAGTGAAGATCCACAGCGTAGCACTAACAGAAAAAAGCACGCGGATCATCTGGTTTTACTTATCGGACGTTGCGTCTCCAGCAGTTTTCCGTTATGCTGCTTATGGATGTTGAAGTGACCGATCGTTCCAGTTTCTCTTCGATTTTCGACTGGAGCAATGAAACCACTTCGTTATCTCAGTTTCCACGGGCGCATATAACACAGAACATCGTTCTAGCTTCGAAATATGACATTTGAATCATGACAACTTGTACTATCGAAGCTTACCATCACACCTTCTAACTTTGCCAAAAATGAACCCCACGGCAATTTTTATAGGTTTGTTTGCAATATTGACTGCCGAAAAGACACATTTCCGTTGTGTCTGAAACGTACACGTCGCCTGTCTAATCGGTCCGCCCTCAATTGGAGGGCTGAACGCTGGAAACGATCCACTTGTCGGCGCGTGTGAAACTCACCCATTGCGGCGCGAGGAAAGGTCAGAGCGTCGACGAAACCAACGTGGAGCTTGCCTAATTGACAGAAAGGATCGTTTTCAGTTTAGTGACATCCGAAATCTAAAGCCGGAGACCGTCATACTGTCTTCAAACCGTTCTAAATTCTTATTAAAGACCGTTCCAATTTGTAACTAAGTATTAAGGAATACGTACATTGTAGTGTCAATTTTTTTAATTTTGCGTTCGCCAGGAGAAGACGTAAGGCCATGTCTCTCTATAAGGTAATTGGTGGATCGCCCTCTCAGCCAATCAACATAGCGCGACACCGGTCCAAGTCGTCCTGAATGCTAAGGCCATGTCTCTCTATAAGGTCATTGGTGGATCGCCCTCTCAGCCAATCAACATAGCGCGACACCGGTCCAAGTCGTCCTGAATGCGACAGAGTTGTCTGGTCCTCTCAAAGCGAATATACTCGCCTTCTTATCACCAAGACAGCCTGATACCGACGCCATTCCTGTATGATACATGAGTGAGTTTAACAAATGTGGCCACTGCCTCGTGCGTCACACTGTCACACAGGTTTGTTTCGCACTGTTTTGCGCCTGTATTTCGGTTTTCGACTGGAGATTTAAAGTTTAAAAGTTGAATAACAGACAACAGGGCTTGGAATTCTGTAAGAGATTGCAGGGTGCACCCATCGACAATAAAGATCCTATAGAACTATTGTCATAGTTTGTGAACTAAACTCGGGTGCAGCATACGAACGATGTGGAAATCGTCTCGAACCCAGTGCAAAACTCACGCCTCTTTACCTTACAATTCGACGGTGAGAGTAGCACTAGACTTCAAGTTCAGTTGTGTCCCTTCATATGCAACGCCAAGTTGATGCCGAAAACTCTGGTCCGCCCTGTGCTCAACATCCTCGTCTTCTTCTTAGAAAAGAAAACGGTCCTCTAAAGTCTATCCATCAGAAAAAACTGCTCGCTGAAAAAAGCTACGCGGACTGCGGTCCATGGATCCCAAGGGAAGTGTGATGTGTACTCAGCTATAGCTGCGTCTTCATTGACTTCCAGCTTGAAGGAGGAAACTCAATGAGTATTACTCTAAAAGAGGAGCTCTCTGCTTAGTTAAGGAACGTGTTTATCCGTTTACGGCCATTGCTGCGGTTGCAGTCTTGCTGACCCTCTGACGCCACCCATGCCAGGCGACTGCAAACAGGACGTCAGCAACGGATGACGCATGTTAAGTGGAATATTCCAAGTCTACCAGCGACTATTGAGTAGTGAGTCTGTACGGCTGGCCACTGGAAAGGCGAGTAACCTTTTAAAAGGGACATGAAGCTCTCGGTGACCTCACGAGTCCTCCACTCCAGAGTCTCACATCTCAATTTCCTCACTCTTCACCAGAGTACAAAAGCCCCTACATCATCATGATGTCCTTCCGCACATTCCTCCCACTGTCCCAGTCCAGCTTCGTTGAAATGCCTCAGCTGCTGGGTCTTAAGCCGTCCAAACCGGTCAACAAGTGCTCCCTCGACTTTATCCTATCGAGTGACAAGGTCAACACGAAGCCAGCGTTGCTACCTTCGTTCCCGTGGACGTCTCCACAGCGAGGATCATCGAACAAGACGTTCGCTCCGGTCCTGGCACCTCCTTCAGGTCCCTCGAAAATCGCCAAACGCCGTCGTCTTCAATCTCTAAGCGTGTCAAATGGAAGCACGAAAATCTCTGGTAAAGCTGCAATGGTGCTTGCCGACGGTACCATCGTCAAGAAAGGTAGCAAGTACTGTATGGTTGAGGGCTGTACGAGTCGAGCTAAGCACGCGCGTCGTTGCTGGCGTCACGGAGGCTCAGTCAAATGCAAGGTCCTCGACTGTACCAACCGAGCCAAAACCAAAGGTGTCTGCTGGTCACACGGTGGTGGCACTTTGTGCTCTTTCAGTGGTTGTTCAACCATCTCCGTCTCCAATGGAGTCTGTTGGGCTCATGGTGGTGGTAAGCGTTGTGCGATGGAAGGCTGTGCCCGACCTGCCTACGAACGCACCGACCACCTCTGCACCCTCCACTTCGAGGATAAGCAATATATTGCTCAGCTGCACAGCCACAACACACAGTGCCACCACCAGCACTGCTGATATCGATTGATTTTTGTCAGTTCCTGTCACAAATTCAGAAGCCCAAACATACACTTTTCAACAGCTACTAAAACCTTTTTAATATGATAAATAAATACAGGAATGAATATATTGGATATTCTAATATAATATCAATATTATTGGTACTTCCGCTAACGCAACATTCTTGTATCTTACCGCCATAAGATCACTACGCTGCATATCTCTAAAGTAAATCGACATCATGTCTTTTACTACTTCTACTGCACGTTTTCATCAACAAATCAAGTCAACGCCAGGGCTTGAAATGCACACAAATAACTGACTGAAGTTTAAGATATTTCTCCTCGTAACACTTTTTGCTGCTCTTCGAAAGCTCCATAGGTTTGGCGGAAGAGCGGATGAAAGAAAGCCATCCACTCATCGTACGGAATGCGTTTGTTTTTCGTATTGGGAGCCGGATCGGCGCCGAGGTCCTCGCCACCACGGAATTCGTGCCAGTCACAGCCCACAAACTGGCACATGTTACGGTAACCCCAGCGGAAACGCTCTTTCGGGAAAATCTCTACCACCGTCGTCATCGGTCGAGCCCAAATGACATTTACCAGCCCCGCGCCGTGCATACTGATGACCATGTCACTCTCAACCGTCGTCTTCATCTGCTCTACAAGCGTCAGATTCACGTAGTCGACGGAACGGAACTCCACGTCCAGACCATTGTACTCCTTACGCATGTTGGCCATTACTTCGTCCTCGTTCACCCACATGCGCTGTAGTGTGCGTCCGCCGTACGGACGACGCGTAATGACAGTCACTTTCATTGGTCGAATACTTGTAACACCGATCTCACGTTCAGTCTCCTGTGTAATGTTGAGCGTCTGAAGTGATAGCGACCGGAACGTCTTGAACAACTCGGACTCGTAGCAAGGCTCAGCATCATTCAGATGCTGCATCATGGGACCCGACAACTCGTACGGTGCGATCAGCACATCCCCTCGAAAGTGGATGCGTTTCCCCATCAGCGTCCCGCCCTCAATAATCTCATAATTCGGCGATAAAAGTCCCTTATGAAGTGCATCGATAGGTGACGGATATCCACCGTCCATATGAATGACCCGCGTCTTCGTAACATCCCAACCCAGCGCCTGCAGCATGACCCACGAATTAATTGCGTACGAAATCTGGAAAAATGGGTTATGGTCATCTCGTCGCATAATAAGCATCACTGGATCCTCAAAAACGATCGTCTCGTTTTTATCTGGAAAAGTTGTGGGGTTTTTCACAAAATCCCAAGCTGAGCGTTTATTGTGCTCTGGTTTCCTAGGAGCGCAGATCGTTGTCATGGGGATACCATCCTCTGGGAGATTCATCAGTGACGGCTGCCAGATCTGCTCAGCTTTACGTTCCTTGTCTCCTGGTAACTTTTTAAAGTGAGTAACCAGTTCATCACACGCACAATTGATGAGTTTCGGGTTGAAATTGAATCTTGGATCGTGTCGGCCGCCGTCATCCGCCATACTCTTAATAGGTGCATGGATCTTGACATCCACCAGGTCCAGCATAAGGTTTTGGAATGTAGCAGCACGGAGACCCCCATTTACTCGGAAAGTAGAGACTTTCGTAGCTTGGTCGACGCTTACAGGCGCTTGTTTCTGACTGTCCCAGCCACCAGAAGCGCAGTAGTTGCGCGCTGCTTCCTGTACCTTACGGATGATCCCCACATCTCTCTCGTTGTAACATTTGTTCTTGGTCTCGTGGTTACTGTAGTCGTGTGGCGGTTTGGTACGTTGCACGACTTTGGATTTGAGTTGCTCTTGTTGCTTGAGTTGTGCTAATGTCAGCTGCGACACGGGAGATGCGGAAACCGGAGTGAAGGTCGTTGAGCTTGTTAGGTTGCTCGAAGCGCTCGACTGTTGCTGGAGGCCGCTATGGCGCACTGGCCCGCGTACGCTTAATCCTGATGGGGTGCTGGTGCGGAATGTCGCTGTGGCAGCTGACAAGTCCACGATGCGCGCGACCATCGAGAGAGCTCCAAGCAGCAGCAGCACGAGGCCCAACGTCTGCAGTACACGTCGGCGAGCGCCGAAGAAGGCGACGGGCGTAGAGTCGTCCTTGGGCATAGCGGGGGGCGGGGAAAATGACGGTATGTTGCTCGAGTTGGCTCCGAAAAAAAAACGGAAGCGCAAGTGGCGTCTGGATTGGCCGAAAAAAGATTTTAGCGAATCAAAACGCAGGAACGTGATTAATCGCGACACGACGACTGGTGATGTTTGTCTCCGATGTGTTTAGTGGACGCTTTTGTTGGGCGCATTTTTGGTTAAATACACAATCCTACACTGCATCTTGGGGGCTTTTCACGCGTGTGGCAGAAAATGACGCACGGTGTATTATTATGGCGGGGAAATCTCTTCAAACTGACCGAGCAGTGAAACAATGTGTTTTTTGTATGGGTACAGATGGCGAAACTCCCAAAAAGTAAAATACGTTTTTGGTGTCTTAAAAGTTGGGATTGGAAAGGTCCTACCTACTCCCCCAGCTTGAGTACAATGAAGTTTGCGTTCTAGCGCAGTGTAGATGAACCTCATAACCACTTGAGAGGAGGTGTTGAATGCTGGTATGGCAGAAAATCGAGTAAGATCTGCTATAATAATAACGGTGATTAATTAAAAGAGGGCCACGGACAGGGCCTCCGAAAATAACATTGATATATATGAAGAAGTAGAGAAGGCAGTACATTATGCGTTGGAGCTCTTCCTAACGCGAAATAAATAATGGGATGCAGTAGCTCAACAAAATCAATTATCCCATTATGGACACATTGCTCTCTGAGCACATGTTGCATCAGATTTGAGTACCCATTTCGATGAGTCTGCTTTCGCACCGTGCCACAACGGCAGCGAAAGTACTCAGGAATCTCTTCGTCGTTCCCGTTGTGACACGGGCGAAAGTAGAAGCAAGCAACTTGCGCGTTGCTGTAGGCTGGGCGAGGGGGGCGGGCCACGCGAACCATGAAGATGCTGTAGGGTTGGAGACTGGGCTTCGTAGAGTGCCGATAAACGGAAAATGAGAGTTGTTTTGGTGGAGCTGGCAGGGGGTACTGCCGACCAAGCATTTTGGAGCTGAGAGATGGTTGCTTTCGCTCAAAAT